>PVKZ01002048.1:0-271956 GCA_004027375.1 Macroglossus sobrinus
ACGTCCCCTCAGAAACTGCAGTTAGCAAGTCGCTTCTTAGAACAACACTGCAGCTCGACAAAATAGCAGTCTATCAGGACAAAAGATGAGGACTGGTCCAGATTTCTTAGGCTTACAGAGTGACACAGGCTCCTCTCAAAGTTTTGCCAAGACACTATTCGTCAGAAGATGTCACTTGAAAACAAACTATCTTTGGATATCTGCCCTATAATATCTTTGGATATGCTAGGCCTAAGCATAACAGTATTGTTAACCGGTACTGTAACTCTGTACTGATTCCCAGGCCTAAGCCTAAACATGACAACAACCTTCACAGTAACCCTGAAGCTAGACTTATGTTTAACTCTAACCCTTACCCTAACACTAGCCCTCACCCTAAATCTAACCCTAAACTTAAACCGAGCCCTAGCTCTAACCCGTCCTAAACCTTAGCCCTGCTTTAACCCCAACCCTATTTCTAAATCTAGCCCTATTTCTAGCACTTATTCTACCTAAGCCAAACTCTACTTCTACCCCAAACCTAAACTAACCCTAACCCTAGCCCTATCCCTAAACCTAACCCTAATCCTAACACCAACACGAACACTAGCCCAAGGTCTAACCCGAACCCTAACCCTTACCCTAAACCTAACCCTAACACTAGCCATAGCCCTAAACCTATCCCTAACCTAACCCTAACCCTAACCCTAACTTTAACCCTAGCCGTAGCCCTAACCCTAACCCTAACCCTAACACTAACCCTTAAACTCGCCCTAACTCTAATTCTAAACTTATAGCAAGCCTATCTCTAACCCTAGCTTTAAACCTAACCGTTACTGTGAACCTATCCCTAACCCTAAACCTAACCCTAAGCCTAACCCTAACCGTAACTCTACCGCTATACCTAGATGTAGCCTTAATCCTAACCCTAAACCTAACACTGAACCTAACCTTAGTTCTGACATTAATCTGAACCCGAAACTTGTTCAAAACCTAACCTAAACTAATCCTATACGTAACTCTAACTCCAAAAGGAAATCTATATCCAAACTAATTCCTAACCCTAACACTAACCCTAACTCTAACCCTAGCCTTAGCCCTAACCCAAACCGTAACCCTAACCCTAACCCTAAACCTTGCCTTAGCCATAACTCTAACCCTAACCCTAACCCTAGCCGTAGCCCTAACCCTAACCCTAACCCTAGCCGTAGCCCTAACCCTAACCTTAACCCTAACCCTAACCCTAACACTAACGCTAACCCTAATCATAACCCTAGCATTAGCCCTAACCCTAATCCTAACCCTAACGCTAAACCTAGTCGTAGCCTTAATCTTAACCCTAAACCTAACCCTAACCCTAACCGTAAACCTAACCCTAACCCTAACCCTAACCCTAGCCCTAGACGTAAATCTAAACTCAACCCTAATTATAACCTTAGTTCTAACATTAAACCGAACCCGAAACTTGTTCAAAACCTAACCTAATACTAATCCTATACGTAACTCTAACTCCAAAAGAAAATCTATATCCAAACTAATTCCTAACCCTAACACTAACCCTAATTCTAACCCTAGCTTTAGCCCTACCGTAACCGTAACCCTAACCCTAACCCTAACCCTAGGCTTAGCCGTAACCCTAAAACTAACCCTAACCCTAGCCTTAGACCTAACCCTAACCCTAACCCTAACCCTAATCCTAACTCTTACCCTAACCATAACCCTAGCAGTAGCCCTAAACCTAACCCTTACCCTAACCCTAACCCTAACCCTAACCCGAGCCTTAGCTGTAACCCTAACCCTAACCCTAATCCTAACCCTAGCCGTAGCCCTAACCCTAACCTTAACACTAACCCTAACCCTAACACTAACCGTGTCACTTACCCTAACCCTAACCCTAACCATAGCCGTAGACCTAAGCCTAACCCTAACCCTAACCCTAACCCTAACGATAACCCTAATCATAACTCTAGCATTAGCCCTAACCCTAACCCTAACGCTAACCCTAACCCTAACGCTAAACCTATCCATAGCCCTAACCCTAACCCTAACCTTAACCCTAACTCTAACCCAACCCAAACACTAACCCTAGCCCTAACCCTAACCCAAGCACTAACACTAACGCTAAAACTAACCTTAAACCTATACTTAACCATAAATCTAAAGCTAAACATTACCAGAATTCTTACTCTAAACTTATTTCTAAACATAAACCTAACACAAACAGTAACCATCACGCTAAACTTAACCCTCAATCTAGCCCTAACGCTATTGCTAACCTTACCGATAAGCCTAACCCTAGGCCAAGCCATAGCCCAAGACCTAACCCTAACCCTAACCCTAACCCTAACCCAAACCCAAACCCTAACCCTAACCATAATCCTGGTATTAGCCTCAACTCAAACTATAACCAAAATGCATGGCATAACCCAATGCCTAGCCCTAAAGCTAACCCAAACCGTAACCCTAACCCTAATTCTAGCCCTAGCCCTAGCCCTAGCCTTAACTCTAACCCTAACCCTAACCCTAGCCCTAATCCTAACCCTATCACTAAAGTAAACCTAGCCCTAACCCTAACCCTATTTCTATAATAGCCCTAACCCTACACCTAACCCTTGCCCTAGCCCTAACCCTAACCCTAAACCTAAACCTAACCCTAGGCCAAGACCTAGGCCTAGCCCTAACACATATCGAAAACTTAAACTTAGCCCTAGCCCTAACCCAAACCCTAGCTCTAACACTACCCTAATTCTAACCATAGCCCTAAACATAACCGTAACCCTAGCCATAACCCTGCACCTAGCAATAAACCTAACCCTAATCCTTAGCCTTGCCCTAGACGTAGCCCTAATTTAACCCTAACCGTAACACTAGTCCTATCCCTCCTAATCCTAAAACAAACCCTAACCCTAACCCTAACCCTAACCCTAACCCTAACCCTAACCTTAATGTTAACTCTAACCCTAACGTTAGTCCTAGCCATAACCCTTACCCTAACCCTAACTCTAACCCTTGTCCTAGTCCTAACCCTGACTCTAACCCTAATGCTTGGCCTAGACCTACGCCTAGCCTAAAGCTAACCTAAACCTAAACCAAGCCCTAGCCCTCACCCTATTCCTAATCCTAACCCTAGCCCTATCCCAAACCCTAATTCCAGCCATAGACCTTAACCTAACCCTAATCCTACCATAACCCTAACCCTAACCCTAACCCTAATGCTAACCCTAATCCTAGCACTAACACCAATGCTAAACCTAACGTTAAACCTAAACCTAACCGTAAACCTAATTCTAACCCTAACCAGCACTTTCGCCTTAAACTTATTTCTAAACATAAACCTAACTCAAACAGTAACCATAAACTTATCCTAACCCTATATCTAACTCCAACGCTAATGCTAACCCTACCGCTAAGCCTAACCCTAACCCTGGCCCTAGCCCTAACTGTAACGCTAACCCTAACGATACCAATAGCACTAGCCCTAATTCTAACCCTGTTCCTATCCTTAGAACTAGCGCTAACCCTAACCCTAACCCTAACCTTAGTCCTAGCCCTAACCCTAACCCTAACCAACCCCTACACCTAGCCCTAACCCTAACCCTAACCCTACCTCTGATCCTAGCCTTAGCCCTAACCCTAACCCTAACCTTAATTCAAGCCCTAGCCCTAACCTGAACCCTAAACCTAGTCCTATCCCTATCCCTAACTCTAACCATAACGCTAGGCCTAGCCCTATGACTAAACCAAACGCTAGCCCTAAACCTAAGCCTAGCCTTATTTCTCATCCTAAACCTATATCTAACCCTAGCCGTACCCCTAACCCTAATGCTAACCCCAATTTAACCAATAGCCATAAACCTAACACTAACCCTAGCCATAACCGTAACCCTAACCTGAACCCTAGCTCTAGACCTAACCCTATGACTAACCATAACCGTGGCCCTTGCTCTAACCCAAAGCCTAACAAAACTCTTAATCTAGGACTAGTCCTAACCCTAATTGTAACCGTAGGCCTAGCCCTAACCCTCATTCTAACCCTAGTCCTAGCCCAAAACCTAACCCTAACCCTTACCCTGCACCTAGCCCTAGCACTAATTCTAAATTGAGCCCTAAAACTACACCTACCCAAAACCTAGCCCTCACCCTCACCCTAACCCTAACCCTACTCTTACCCTAACACTAACCCTAACTCTAACCCCAAACCTAGCCCTAACCCTAACATTACCCTAACCCTAGTCCTCACTCTAACCCTAACCTTATTCCTAGTTTTAGCCGTAAACCAAACCCTAAGTACCCTAACCCTAATCCTGACCCTAGCACTAACACTAATGCTAAACCTAACCTTAAACCTAAACTTAACCATAAATCTAAAGCTAAACGTTACCGGAACTCTCACTCTAAACTTATTTCTAAACATAAACCTAACACAAACAGTAACCATCACCCAAGTCTAAACCCTCCAACTAATCCTAATGCTAAGGCTAACCCTACCGATAAGCCTAATCCTAAGCCAAGCCATAGCCCTAGCACTAGTTCTAACCCTAACCCTAGCCCTAAAACGAACCATAACCCTAACCCTAACCCTAGTACTAGAACTAAACCAGACTCTAACCCTAACAGTTGGCATAGCCCTAAGCCTAGCCCTAAAGCTAAACCTAACCCTACCCTAACCCTAACACTAACCCTAACCCTAAACCTAACCCTAAACATAACCCTAACTCTAATATCAGCCATAGACCTTAACCTAATTCATAACCTAATTCATAACCCTAGCCATAACCCTAATTCTAATCCTAACCCTAAGCCTAACCCTAACCCTAACCATAACCCTAAACCTAACCCTAACACTAACTCTAACCCTAACCCTAACCCTAATAACAGACATAGCCCTTAACCTAACCCTAACCATAGCGATAACAATAACCGTAACTCTAGTTCAAGCTGTAACTCTGAATCAAACCCTAATCCTGGCTTTTTATCTAACCCTAAGCCTAAACCTTATTCCAGCCATAGACCATAACCTAACCCTAACCATAACCATAACCCTAACCCTAACCCTAACCCTAACCTTAGCACTAAACCTAACGCTAAACCTAAAATTAAACCTAAATTTAACCATAAATCTAATGCTAAACTTAAGCGGCACACTCACTCAAGACTTATTTTTAAACATAAACCTAACACAAAAAGTAACCATCACCCTAATACTAACCCTAAATCTAACCCTAATGCTAATGCTAACCCTATTGCTAAGCATAACCCTAACCCTAGCTCTAGCTTTAACCCTAAGACTAACTTAACCCTAACCCTACTCTAACCCTATCCCTAACCTTAGCCCTAACCCTAACCCAAACCCTAACCCTAGTCCGAGCCGTAACCCTAAGCCTAACCTTATCCTTAACCCTAACACTAACCCTAAACCTAACCCCAACCCTAACCCGATCCCTAACCCTAACCTTAGCCCTAAACCTAATTTGAACCCTAACCCTAACCCTAACTTTAAGCCTAACCCTAACATTAGCCCTACACCTAACCCTAACCCTAACCCTAGTCCTACCCCTCACCCTCACCATAACACTCACCCTACCCTTAGACCTAACACAACCCGAACTTTAACCCTAAAACTAGCCCTAACCCTAACCCTAACACTAACCCTAGTCCTAGCCGTAACCCTAACCCTAAGCCTAATTCTAACCCTAACTTTAACCCTAACCCTAACCCTAGATCTAGCCATAACCCTAAGCCTAAAACTAAACTTAACCCTATCCCTAACCCTAGGCCTAACCCTAACCCTAACCCTCACCCTAACCCTAGTTCTTTCCTAACCCTAACCCTAAACCTAACCCTACCCTTATCTAAACCATAACCCTAACTCTAACCCTAACCCTAACTCTAATCTTAGTCCGAGCCGTAACCCTACCCTAACCCTGACCGTAACCTTAAATCTAAACTTAACCATAAATCTAAAGCTAACCCTAAGGGATCTCTCACTCAAAACTTATTTCTAAACATAAACCTAACACAAACAGTAATGATCATCCTAAACCGAACCCTAAATCTAACACTAACGCTAATGCTAACACTACCGCTAAGTCTAACACTAAACCTAGCCCTATCCCTAGACTTAGCCCTAACCCTAAACCTAAACCAAACCCTCAGCCCTACCATTAGCCCTAGCTCTAACCCTAACCCTAATCCGAGCCCTAGCCCTAACCCAAACCCTAAACCTAGTCCTAGCCCTAACCCTAAATCTAATCATAAGCTAGGCCTAGCCCTACGAATACACCTAATGCTAACCCTAAACCTAAGCCTAGCCCGATACCTCACCCTAAACCTAATTCTAACCCTAGCCCTAACCCTAACACTAACCCTAACACTAATTCAAACAATAGCCCTAAACCTAACCCTAACCCTAACCCGAACCCTAGCTCTAGACCTAACCCTACGCCTAACCCTAACCCTGGCCCTTGCTCTAACCCTAAGCCTAACATAATCCTTAATCTAGGACTAGTCCTGACCCTAATTCTAACCGTAGGCCTAGCCCTAACCCTCATTCTAACCCTAGTCATAGCCCAAAGCCTAACCCAAACACTAAACCTACACCTAGCCCTAGCCCTAACCCTAACCCTACCTTAACCCTACACCTAGCCCAAAACCTAACCCAAACCCAAACCCTATCGCTAACACTAACCCTACCCCTAGTGCTAAATTTAAGCCTAACTCTAACACTAACCCTAGCCCTAACCCTAACCCTAACTCTAACCGTAGTTTTATTACAAAACCTAACTTTAAACATAAATCTACCCTTAGCCCTAAAGCTAACCCTAACTCTAACCCTAAACCTAGCCCTAAACCTAACCCTAATGCTAACACTAGTCCTAGCCGTAACCCTAACCCTAACCCTAACACAAACCCTAACCCTACCTTTAGCAGTAACACTAACGCTTAACCTAATTTTAAATCTAAACTTAAACATAAATCTAAAGCTAACCATACTGGCTCTCTCACTCTACACTTTTTTCTAAACATAAACCTAAAAAAACAGTAATGATCACCCTAATCCGAAACCTAAATCTATTCCTAACGCTAATGCTAACCCTACCGCTAAAGCTAACCCTAACCTTAACCCTAACCCTAACCCTAACCCTAAACCCCATCTCTAACCCTAACCCTAACCCAAAATCTAACCCTAAACCCTAACCCTAACCCTAAACCTATCTCTAACCCTAACCTTAGCCCTAAACCTAACACTAACACTAACCCTAACTTTAGCCCTAAACCTAACCCTAACTCTAACCCTAAACCTAGACCTAACACTTACCCCAACCCTAACACTACCCCTAACCCTAACCCTACCCTTAGCCCTAAACCTAACACTAACTCTAAGCCTAAACCTAGCCCTAACCCTACCCTAATTCTAACCCTAACCCTAACCCTAACCCTAGTCCTATTCCTAACCCTAATCCTAACCTTAGCCGTAAATCTAACCCTAAACCAAAGCCTAACCCAAGCCCTAACACTAAACACTAACCCTAATTCTAGCCCTAGCCCTAACCATAACCCTAACGTAATTCTAACACTAACCCCAACCGTAACCCTAAACTTAGCCCTAAACCTAATCCTAGTTCTAACCCTAACCCTAGCCCTAGCCCTAAACCTAGTCCTACCCATAACCCTAACCCTAACCCTAAACCTATCACTAACACTAACGCTAAACCTAACTTAAATCTAAACTTAACCATAAATCTAAAGCTAACCCTAAATGGCTCTCTCACTCTAACCTTATTTCTAAACATAAACCTAACATAAACAGTAATGATCACCCTAATCCGAACCCTAAATCAAACACTAACGCTAATGCTAACCCTACCGCTAAGCCTAACCCTAACCCTAGCCCTAACCCAAACCCTAATTCTAAACCTAAACCTAAATTTAGCCGTAAACCTAAACCTAACCCAAAAACTAACCTACCCTAACCCTAACACTAACCCACCGATAAGCCTAACCCAAAGCCAAGCCATAGCCCTAGCCCTAGCCCTAACCCTAAACTTAACCCTAACACGAACCCAAACACTAACCCTAACCCTAGTCCTAGCCTTAACCCTGACTCTAACCCTAACATTTGGCCTAGCCCTATGCCTAGACCTAAAGCTAACTCTAAACCTAAACCTAGAGCTAGCCCTCACTCTAACCCCAATCGTAACCCTAGCCCTAACCCTAACCTTAATTCCAGCCATGGACCTTAACCTAACCGTAATCCTAGCCATAACCCGAACCTTAACCCTAACTCTAACCCTAACGCTAACCCTAGCACTAACACTAACGCTAAACCAAACCTTAAACTAAAACCTCACCATAAACCTAATGCTAACCCTAACTGGCACTCTCACCTTAAACTTATTTCTAAACATAAACCTAACTCAAACAGTAAAAATAAACTTATTCTAACCCTAAATCTAACCCCAACACTAATGCTAACCCTACTGCTAAGCCTAACACTAACCCTAGCCCTAGCCCTAACTATAACGCAAACCCTAAACATACCCATAGCCCTAGCTCTAATTCTAACCCTATTCCTAACCTTAGACCTAGCGCTAACATTAACCCTAACCCTAACCTTAGTCCTAGACCTAACCCTAGCCCTAGCTCTAATTCTAACCCTATTCCTAACCTTAGACCTAGCGCTAACATTAACCCTAACCCTAACCTTAGTCCTAGCCCTAACCCTAGCCCTAGCTCTAATTCTAACCCTATTCCTAACCTTAGACCTAGCGCTAACATTAACCCTAACCCTAACCTTAGTCCTAGCCCTAACCCTAGCCCTATCTCTAACCCTAACCCTAGCACTAACACTAATGCTAAACCTAACCTTAAACCTAACCTAACCATAAACCTAATGATAACCCTTATCGGCACTACCACTCTAAATTGATTTCAAAACATAAACCTACACGAACAGTAACCATAACCCTAATCTTAACCCTAACGTTAATGCTAACACTACCGATAAGACTAACCCTAACACTAGCCCTAGCCCTGATCCTAACCCTAACCCTAACCCTAGCCCTAGCCCTAACCCTAAAGCTAACCCTAACCCTCCCCTAGCCCTAACCCTAACCTTAACCCTAACCCTAACCCTAGCCATAACCTTAAACCTAACCCTAACACTAGCTCTATCCCTAACCCTAAAACTAAACCTAACCCTGGCCCTTGCCCTAACCCTAAGCCTAAACCTAACCCTAACCCTAGGCCTAGCCCTAACCCTAATTCTAACCCTAGGCCTAGCCCTAATCCTAACCCTACTCCTAACCCTAGCCATAGCCCTAATACTAACCCTAGCACTATCCCGAACCCTAACCCTAAGCCTAGCCTTAAACATACCTTAAACTTAACCCTAGCCCTAGCCCTACCATAAGTCTAACCCTAACTTAAGACCTAACCCTAACCCTAACCCTAAACCTAACACTAGCCCTAGACCTAGCTCTAACCCTAACAGTAACCCTAACCTTAACCTTAACCCTACCACTAACAATAACGCTAACCCTAACCTTAAACATAAACTTAACCATAAACGTAATTAACCCTAAACGGTACTATCACTTTAAACTTAATTCAAAACATCAACCTAACACAAACAATAACCATAACCCTAATCCTAACCATAAATCTAACCCTAACACTAATGCTAATCCTACCGCTAAGCCTAACACTAACCCTAACCCTAGCCCATACCCTAACACTAACCCTAATCCTAAACCTAGCCCTAGCCCTAACACTAACTCTAATTCTAACCTTAGCCTTAGCCCTAACCTTAACCTTAACTCTAAACCTAGTCCAAGCCCTAACTCTAAACCTAACCCTAACCCTAACCCTACCATAACCCTAAACCTAGGCCTAGCCTAGGCCTAGCCCGAACCCTACTGTAATCTTAAAAATAGCCTTAGCCCTAACCCAAACCCTAGTCCTAACCCAAACTTCATTTCTAGCCATAGCCCTAAACCTATCCGAAACCCTAGCCATAACCCTAATCCTAACAATAAACCTAGCTATGGCTTTACACAATGCTAACCCGAACCCTGGCACTTGCCCTAAACCTAGTCCTAACCCTAACCCTAGCCTAGCCCTAGCCCTAACCCTAACCCTAACCGTAAATCTCACCCTAATCCTAACCCTAACCCTAGCACTAACACTAACTCTAATACTAACCTTAAACCTAAACCTAACCATATCCCTAATGCTAAACCTAACCGGTACTCTCACTCTAAACTTATATTGAAACATAAACCTAAGACAAACAGTAATCATAACTCTAATCCTAACCCTAAATCTAACTCTAACGCTAATGCTATCCCTACCGCTAAGCCTAACCCTACCCTAGCCCTAGCACTAACCCTAACACTAACCCTAAACTTAGCCTTAACCCTAACACTAAATCTAACCCAAACCCTACCCCTAGCCCTAGCCCTAACCCTAGTCCTAAACTTAGCCCTAGCCCTAAAATTAACCCTAACCCTAACCCTAACCCTACTCTAACTCCAACCCTAGGCCAAGCCATAACCCTAACCTTAATCTAACCCTATGCCTATCCCTAAACGTAACCCTAACTTTAACCCTAGCCCTAATCCTAACCTAACTCTAACCCTAACCCTAGCCCTAACCCTAAACCTAATCCTAACCCTAACCCAAGCCCTAGCTCTAACCCTAACCCTAACCCTACCGTAAACCTAATCCTAACCCTACCACTAACACTAACGCTAACCCTAACCTTAAACCTAAAACTAACCATAAACCTAATGCTAACCCTAACCAGCAGTCTCACTCTAAACTTATTTCTAAACATAAACCTAACACAAACAGTAACCATAACCCTATTCCTAACCCTAAATTAACCCTAACGCTATAGCTAAACCTACCGCTAAGCCTAACCATAAACCTAGCCCTACCCCTACCCCTAAACATAACCCTAACCCTAAACCTAACCTAGCCCTAACCATAACACTAACCCAAACCCTAGTCCTAGACCAAACCCTAAACCTAATCCTAAACCTAACCCTTCCCCTAACCCTAACCCTAACCCTACTTCTACCATACCCTAACCCTAACCCTAATGCTAGCCCTAGCCCTAACACTAAACCTAACCCTAGTCTTAATTCTAACACTAATCAGAACCTTAGCCCTAGCCCTAACCTTAACCAAAACCCTAACCCTAGTCCTAGCCTTTAATCTAACCCTAACCCTAACCCTACCCCTAGTTCTAAACTTAACCCTAACCCTAACCCTAATCCAAGACCTAAACCTAACCTTAATCCTAACCCTAACCCTAGTCCTGGCCCTAACCCTACCCCTAACCGAGCCCTATGCCCAGCAATAACCCTAACCATAATTCTAAACCTAGCCCTAGCCATAACATTCACTCTAACCCTAACCCTAACCTAAGCCATAGACCTAACCCTAATCCTAACATTAACCCTAACCCTAGCCCTACCCTAACTCTAACCCTAACCCTATCACTCACCTTAAACTAGTTCAAACCCTACCCCTAACCCTATACTTAACTCTAACTTAAAAAAAGTACTCTAACTCTAAACTAATTCCTAACCCTAACACTAACACTAACCCTAACGCTAATCTTGAAGCAAACCCTAAACTTAATTCTAAACTTAACCCTAAACCTATACCTGAGTTTTAACCTAAGCCTAACTCTAACCCTAATTGGTACTCTAACGCTGAATGCATTTCTAATCCTAACCCTCACCCTAACCCTATCAGTAAAGATGCCCTTACATAACACTAATCCTAGGCCTAAGCTTAAAAGTAATGTTAACTGGTACTGTAACTCTAAGCTTATTTTCAGTCCTAAACCTAAACATGACTCTAACCCTGACCTTAAACCTAACCCTAAAGCTAGGCCTAAGCCTAACTCTAACCCTAACCCTAATCCTAACCATGGGCCTGGCCCTAACCATAAGTGTAACCTTAAACCAAGCCCTATCCCTAACCCTAACCCTAACCCTAACCCTATTTGTAACCCTAACCCTAACCCTAATCCTAGCCATAGCCCTAAAACTAACCGTAACCCTAATTATAACCCTAACACTAACCCTAAACCTAGCTTTAGCCCTAAACCTAAACCTAAAGGAATTCTGACCCTTGCATCAACCGTAATCCTAACCTTAAACCTAGCCCTAGCCCTAGCCCTAGCCCTAACCCTAAACGTAAACCTAACCCTAAAACAGACCCTTGCCCTAACCCTAAGCCTAACCATAACCCTAACTGTAGGCCTAGCCCTAACCCTAGCATTATACCTAACACAAGCCGTGACCCTAACCCTAACACTAAAACTAACCCTAAGACTAGTCCTAACCCTAACCCTAATTTAACCCTAGGCCTAGCCCTAAACATAACCATAACCTTATCCCTAGCCCTAGCCCTACCCTAACTCTAACTCTAACCCTAGCGCTAACCCTAAACCTAACACTAACCCTAACCCTACCCCTAGCCCTAATCCTAACCCTAACCCTAACCCTAGCCCTACCCTAACCCTAATTCTAACCCTAGTCCTAGCCCTAACCCTAAACCTAACCCTAATCCTAGGCCTAGCTCTACACCTAGGCCTACCCCTAAGCCTAACTAACCCTAAAGCTAACCCTAGCCCTAACCTAACACTAACCCTAAACCTAGCCCTTACCCTAACCCTTATTGTACCATAACCCTAACCCTAACCATATCCCTAGCCATAGCATAAACCTAACCCTAACCCTAAACCTAACCGTAGACCGAACCCTAACCCTAATCTTAACCTTATTCCAAACCCTAAACTTAATCCTAACCCTAACCCTAGTCCTAGCCTTAACTCTAATCCTAACCCTAACCCTACTCCTAGTTCTAAACCAAACACTAACCCTAACCCAAAACCTACCCTAACCCTAACCCTAACCCTAACCCTAGCCCTAGGCCAAGGCCTAGGCCTAACCCTAACCCTAATCGTAAACTTAAACCTAGCCCTAGCCCTAATGCTAAACCTAACCCTAACCAAAACCTATTTCTAGCCATAGACCTAAAACTATCCATAACCCTAGCCATAACCCTAACCCTAATCCTAACCCTAACCCTACCTCTAGCCCTAAACCTATACCTAACCCGAATTCTGGCCATTGCATCAACACTAATCGTAACCCTAGCCCAAGCCCTAGCCCTAGCCCTATTCCTAACCCTAACCTTAACCCTAACCCTAACCCGCCCCTAAAACTAACCGTCACCCGAACACTAGCCCTAAAACTAATCCTAACCCTAACCCTAACCCTAGTCTTAGCCCTAAACCTAACCTTAACCCGAACCCGAACCCGAACCTTATTTCTAACCCCAAACCAAATATAACCCTAATATTAACCCTTGCCCTAACATTAAACCTAACCCTAAACAAATCCTAATTCTAATCTGAACGTTAACACTAACCCTAACCCAAACATTAACCCTAACCCTAAACAAACCCCAATTCTAATTTGAACACTAACACTAACCCTAAACCTAACCATAACCGTAACGCTAAGACTAACATTAAAACTAACCATACCCTAACCCTAACCCTAACCCTCAAACTAGCCGTACATTTAGCCCTAGCCCTAACTCTTGTGCTAACTTTAACCCTAACACTAACCCTAACACAAATATTAATTCGAAAAATAACTCTAACATTAACCCTAACCATAACACTAACCCTAAACCTAACATTAACCCTAACCCTAAAAAAACCTTACCCTAATGTGATCCCTAAAACTAACCCTAAACCAGACCTTAACCCTAACCCTAACAAACCCTAACACTAATCTGATCCCTAACAATAACCCTAAATGTAACCCTAACCCTAACTTCAAACCTAACCCTATACCTAACATTAACCTTAACCCTAACTTTAAGCCTAATCCTAACACTAACCCTAACTCTAACCCTGACATTAACCTTAAACCTACTTTAAACCTAACCCTAATCCTAACCCTAACCCTAACACTATCAATAACCCTAAACCTAATATTAACACAACCTTAACCTTAACCCAGACTTTAACCCCAACCTAAACAAACCCTAACCCTAATCTGAACCCTAACACTATTTCTAAACCTAACCGTAACCCTAACCCTAATTCTAAAATTAACCGTAACCCTAAACCAACCCTAAACCTAATCTGAACCATAACACTAATCCTAACACTAACATTAACCCTAACCCTAACCCTAACCCTATCCCTAACCCTAACCCTATTCCTAACCCTAAACTAACCCTAACCCTAACCATAACCCTAACCCTAACCCTAACGCCTAACCCTAACCCTATAATTAACCCTAACCCTAAAACAACATTAAACCTAATCTGAACCCTTACACTAACCCTAAATCTAACATTAACCCTCATCCTAAAAAAACCCTAACCCTCATCTGAACCCTAACACTAACCCTAACCCTAACCCTATCCCTAACCCGAACCATACTCTAACCCTAACCCTAACAATAAACCTAACCGTAAACAAACCCTAACCATAATCTGAATCCTAACACTAACCCTAACCCTAAACCTAACCTGATCCCTAACATTAAACGAAACATTAAACAAACCGTAACCCTAACTCTAACCCTAACCATAAGCCTATACCTATCATTAAACCTAACACTAAACAAACCCTAAACCGAATCTGAACCCTAACACTAAACCTAAACATAACCCTAATCCTAAACCTAACATTAACCCTAACCCTAAACACACCCTAACCCTAATGTGAAACTAACACTAACCCTAAATCTAACCCTAACCCTAACCCTAACAATAACCCTAACCTTAAACAAACACTAAAATTAATCTGAACCCTAACACTAACCCTAACTGTAACACTAAACCTAACCCTAACCATTACCCTATACCTCACCCTGAGCCTAATTTTAACCCTATCCCTAAATCTAACCCTAATATTAACCCTAATTTTAACCCTAATTTTAAACCCTAACCCTAACCCTAACACTAACACTCACCCTAACAATAACCATAACAATAAACAAACCCTGACCCATATTGGAACCCTAACAGTAACCCTAAACCGAACACTAACCCTAAACCTAACATTAACCCTAACCTTAAACAAACCCTAACCCTAATTGGAACCCTAACCCACACCCTAACCCTAACACAAACTATAACACTTACCCTAACTTTAACATTACCCTAACCCTAAACAAACCCTAACCCTAATTGAAAACGTAACCCTAACCTTAACACTAACACTAAGGTTAACCCTAACCCTAACATTAAGCCAAAATCTAAAAATCCCTAACTCTAATCGGAACCCTAACACTAACCCTAACCCTAACCCTAAACCTAACCCTATTTCTAACCCTAACCGTAACCCTAAACTTAATCCCAAACATAACTGTAACCTTAACCCTAACTCTAATACTAAATCTAACCCTAACCCTAACCCTAAACCTAACATTAACCCTAACCCTAAAAAAATCCTAACCCTAATTGGAACCCTAAAATAACCCTAACCCTAAAAATCCCTAACCCGAATCTGAACCCTAATACTAACCCTAACCATAACCGTAACCTTAACCTTATCCCTAACCCTAACCCCAATCCTAACACTAACCCTAACCCTAACCATAACATTAACCCTTAATCTAAGCAAACCGTAACCCGAATCTGAACCCTAACACTAACCTTACCCTAACCCTAACACTAACCCTAACCCTAACATTAACCCTAACTGTAAACACCCTAACCCTAATTCGGTTCCTAACTATAACCCTAACCCAAACCCTAATCTAAACCCTAACACTAACCCTAACCCTAACATTAACCCTAACTGTAAATAAACACTAACCCTAATAGGGTTTCTAACCCTAACCCTAACCCTAACCCTAAGCCTAACCCTAACATATCCCTAACCCTAAAAAAACTCTAAACCTAATCTGAACCCTAACCCTAACCCTGACACTAACATTAACCCTAACCCTAAACAAACAGTAACCCGAATCTGAACCCTAACACTAACCCTAACCCTACCCCTAACCTTATACCTAACCCTAACCCCAATCCTAACACTAACCCTAACCCTAATCCTAACACTAACCCTTAACCTAAAAAAACCCTAACCCGAATCTGAACCCTAACACTATCCCTAAACCTAACCCTAACCCTAACCCTATCCCTACCCTATTTCTAATCCTAACACTAACCCTATACTTAACCCTACCCCTAACCCTACCCTAACATTAACCCAAACTGTAAACAAACCCTAACACTAATCGGGTTTCTAACTCTAACCCTAACCCTAAACCTAACCCCATCTCTAATCCAACCCTATTCTAAACCCTAACACTAACCCTAAAACTAACCCTAACCCTAAACTTAACACTAAACCTAAAACTAACCTTAATCCCAAAAATAACTGTAACTTTAACACTAACCCTAATACTAATCCCTAACCCTAACATTAAACCTAACACTAAACAAACCCTAACCCGAATCTGAACCCTAACACTAACCCTAAACCTAACCCTAACCCTAAACCTAAACCTAACATTAACCCTAACGCTAAACAAACCCTAAACCATATTGGAACCCTAACCCTAACCCTAACCCAAACTATAACACTAACCCTACCTTTAACATTAATCTTAACCCTAAAAAAAACCCTAACCCTAATCGTAACCCTAACACTAACCCTAACCATAACACTAACCTTAAACTGAAATCTAACTGTAACCTTAACCTAACCCTAAACCTAACCCTAAACCTATCACTAACCCTAACCATAACCATAACACTAACGCTAATTCTGAACCTACCGTACCACTACCCGTAACCAAAACCTGAATTCTAAACATAACCACAAACTTAAACATAACCTAAACGCTAACGCTAACCCAAACCTACCCCTACTGCTACCCTTAATCTTAACCCTAACTCTATCCATAAATCTAAACCTATCCTTAATGCTAACGCTAACCCTAAAACTAATACTAATTTAAAAGCTAATGCTAAACCTATCCTTAACCCTGAACCTAACCCTAACACTAGCCATAGCACTATCCCTTGCCCTAGACCTAGCACTAGCCCTAACCCTAGCCCAATTTCTAGAACTAGCCTGAGCCCTAGCACAAACTTAGCCCTAATCCTAACTCAAAAGGTAACCATAACCCTAACGCTAACCCTAAACCAAACCTAAACATAACCCTAACAAATTCTAACCCTAACCCTAACCCTAACCCAAACCCAAACTCTAACCCTAACCCTAACCCTAACCCTAATGACGCTACCCTACCCTACCACTACCCCTACATTACTGGTAACCATAACCATAACCCTAAACTTGAGACTTAACCTGAACATTAAGCTAACCGTAACTATAACCCTAAACCTAACATTAAAAATAACCCTAAACAAACCCTAACCCTAATCGTAACCCTAACACTAACCCTAAACCTAACCCTAATCCTAATGCTAACGCTAACATTAAAACTAAACCTACCCTAACCCTAAACCTAAACCTAATCCTAACCCTACATTTAGCCCTAACCCTAGCTCTAGTCCGAACCCTAACCCTACCCCTACCCCTAACCCTAACCATAACTTTAATCCCAAACCTAACCCTAACACTAACCATAACCCTAACACTAACCCTAAACCTAACCCTAACCCAAACGCTAATGCTAACACTAAAACTAACCCTACCCCTAATATTAACCCTAATCCTAACAGTAACTCTAACCCTAATCGGAAGCCTAAAACTAACACTAAACTTAACCCTACACTAATGCTAACACTAACCCTAAAATTAACCCTACCCAAACCATAACCCTAACCCTGAACCTAGCCCTACCCGTAGCCCTAGCCCTAGCCCTTGTGCTAACCCTAATCCTAGCCCTAACCTTAAACCAAAACCTAACTCTAACCTTTACCCTAATCTTTACCCTAACCTGAAAGCTGACCCGGACCCTAACCCTATTCCTAACATTAACCCTAACCCTAATCAAACACTAACCCTAATCAGAACCCTAAAACTAACCCTAAACCTAACCCTAACCCAACACTAACCCTAACGCTAATGATAACCCTATCCCTAACAACACTAACGCTAAACCTAATGCTAACGCTAACCCTACACTAACCCTACATTTTCCCTAACCCTAACCTTAACCCTAAATCTAACCATAACCCGACCTCTAACCTAACCTTAACAGTAACCATACCATATCCTTAAACATAACCATAAACAAAAATGTAAACCTAATTTAAATTTTATTTCTATACCTTACACTAATTCTTACACTAATTTTAACCCTAAAGCTAAACCTGACCTTAACCGTAAATCTAAACTAATCCTAACTATAAGACTAAAGCTAACCCTAACCTAACCCTAAACCTAACCTGAACCTTAACCCTAACCCTAACGCTATCTCTAACTCCAATCCTAACCTAATCCTAACCCTAACACTAAAACTAACCCTAACCTAACCCTAATCGGTATGCTAACCCTAATCGTATTATTAACCCTAGTCTTAACCCTAACCAAAACCATAACCTTAACCCTAATCCTAACCCGAACCCTAACCCTAATCCTCACCCTATTCTTAACCTTAACCCTAAACCTAACTCTAACACTAACCGTCAGCCTAACTCTAAACCTAACCCTAATCTTAGCCCTAACCCTAACTCTAAACCTAACCCTAACCATAACCCTAACCAGAATCCTAACCCTAACCCTTACCCTAGACTTAAATTTAACCCTAACCCTAACCTAAACAATACCCTAACCCTAATTCTAAAGCCAATACTTAATCTAAATCTAACCATAGTCCTAACACGAACCCTAGCCCAAACTGAACCCTAACCCTAACCCTAAAACTAACCCGAACACTATCCTTAACCTAAACCCGAGCCCTAATTCTAACCCTAAATTTAGCACTAACCCTTAACCTAATCCTAACCCTAAAGCCATCCCTAACCTTAATGGGAACACTAGCTTATCCCTAACCCTAGTCCTAAACCTATATTTAACCCTAACCATAATCACAACCCTAACCGTAATCCTAGTTCAAATCCCAGCCCTAATCCTAGCCCTATTCCGAACATTAGCGTTAACACTAACCCTAACTCTAACCCTAACCTAACCCTAGTCATAACCATAATTCTTACCCTGATCCTACCTCAAAACCTAACCCGAAAATGAACCCTAAGCCTAACCCTAATGCTACTGATAAGTAGTCTAACACTGACCATAATTATAGCTCTAACTGTAATCTTAACCCTAACCTTAAAATCTTAACCTTAATTCTAAAGCTAACACTATATCTAACTCCAACACTAGCCCTAATACTAACCCTAGCCTAACGCTAACCATAATGCAAACCTACCCTAAAACATTTTGCTTCTGGATGACAGAGAACAGGCTTTTAGAAATGCATTTCCATTGCTTATGCCATATATTCTCTTTGAAGTTTATGGTATTTCTCTCTATTCATCATGGCAACATGTTAACATAAACATAGTAACAGCATTTCATAGTGTGCACCTGCTGCCTAATATCTTTTCAGCATATACGCTCACCTACTAAAAAGGATGCTTGAACCAACTTCATACAAATTGTTGCAATAAAATCAGACAGGTTGCCAGAAGAAAGTTCAACCTTTGTAGTTGGGAGAAAACAGCTTTCTCTCAGAAACTGCAGTTAGCAAGTCGCTTCTTAGAACAACACTGGGCTCCTTCTACATACCTATATATCGGCAAAAAAAAAAAATGAGTAATGAGCAAAGTTTCTCAACAGAAGCTTACATAGAGTAACCGTGGTTCTTTTCAAACTTTGGCCTCAAACATTATTTGTCAGAATGATCTATCTTGGGAAGGAAGCATCTTGGAATCCCTGCCCTAAAAACTTTGCACTTCTGGATGAAAGGGAACGGTCTTTTAGAAATGCACTTTCTTGCTTATGCCACATACTCACTTTGAAGATTGTAATACTTCTCTCTATTCATCATAACAACATGTTAACATAAACATTGAAACAGCATTTCATAGTATGAGCCTGCTGTGTAATGTCTTTTCAGCATGTACGCTCACCTCCTATAAAAATAAGCTTTAACCCATTTAATATGAATTGTCACAGTCAAAACAGACAGGTTGACAGAATATACTTCAAACTTTGCAGTTGATGAAAGATTTCAACTTTGCATCAGAAACAGTAATTAGGAAGTTGGTTCTTAGAAAAATACTGCAGCTCATTAAAAATACCTCTACATAAAAAAAATAATAAATTGAGTCCTGAGCAGAGTTCTCAACAGAATCTTACAAAGTGGCAGTGGATCTTTTCAAAATTTGCCTCAGACATTATTCATCTGATTGATCTTGCTTTGAAAGGAAGCAACTTGGAATCCTTGCCCTAAGAGCTTTGAACTTATGAATTGCATAAATAAGGCTTGTAGAAATGCACTTCCATTGCTTAGAAGATTATAGTATTTCTCTCTAATCATCATGGCAACATGTTAACATAAACATTGAAACAGCATATCATAGTATCGCCCTCTGTCTAACATTTTTTTCGGTATGTAAGCTGACCTCATAAAAAAGGATGCTAGAACCTGCTTCATATGAATTATCACAATAAAAACAGACAAGTTATCAGAACAAAAATCAAGAGTGTAGTTGATCGTAGTAAAGAACGTTTCCTCAAAAACTGCAATTACCAAGTAGTGTCTTAAACAACGCTGCAGCTCATTCAAAGTACAAGTATAACAGCAGAAAGCATGAGTCATCAGTAGACTTTCTATACAGAAGCATACAGAGTGGCACTGGCTGTTTTCAAACTTCTGCCTCAAACATTATACTTCAAAATGATCTAAATGGGGAAGAAAACATATGAGATTTCTGCCCTAAAAGCTTTGCAGTTCTTTATTACATAGGTAAGGCTGTCAGAAATGCACTTTCTTGCTTAGGCCACATACTCTATCTGTAGTTTATAGTATTTCTCCATATTCATAGGGAAACATGTTAATATGAACATTGAAAAAGCATTTCATAGTACACTTCTGCTGGCAAATATCTTTTGAGCATGCACGCGCAACTCTTCAAAAATGCTTGTACCCGCTTCATATGAAGTGTCACAATAAAAACTGACAGGATGCCAGAAGAAAGTTCACTCTTTATACTTGTTCGTAGAAAAGTACTTTTTTTCAGGACTGCAGTTAGCAAGTCGCTTCCTAGGACAACACTGCCGCTCATTCAGAGTACCAGAATAGCTGCAGAAAGGATGAGTCATCCATCAGTAGACTTTTTATACAGAAGCTTACGGAGTGGCTCTGGCTGTTTTCAAACTTCTGCCTCAAACATTATATGTCAAAATGATCTAACTGGGGAAGAAAACATTTTGGGATTTCTGCCCTAAAAGCTTTGCAGTTCTTGGTTACACAGGTAAGGCTGTCAGAAATGCACTTTCTTGCTTAGGCCGCATATGCTCTCAGTAGTTTATGGTATTTCTCCATATTCATTGGTAAACATGTTAATATGAACATTGAAAAAGCATTTTATAGTGCGTGTGTGCTGGCTAATATCTTCTGAACATGTACGAGAAACACTTCAAAACTGCTTAATCGCGCTTCATAAGAATTGTCCAATAAAAACACACATGTCACAAGACAAATGTTCAAGCACTGTCGTTGTTCGTAGAAAAGAACTTTTCCTCAGAAACTGCAGCTAGCAAGTCGCCTCTTAAAGCAACACTGCAGCTCATTCAAAATACCAGAATATCAGCAGAAACGATGAGTCATCAGTAGACTTCCTATACAGAAGCTTTCAGAGTGGCACTGGCTCTTTTCAAACTTCGGCCTCAGACATTATTCATCAGAATGATCTAACTTGAAAAGAGATCCTCTTTGGATATCCACCCTCAAACTTTGCACTTCTTGATTACACAGATAAGGCATTTAGAAATGATCTTTCCAGCTTAAGCTGCATACTCCCTTTGAAGTTTAACGTATTTCTCTATATTCATCATGGAAAGATGATAACATGAACATTAAAACAAGATTTCATAGTGTGTGCCTGCTGTCTAATACCTTTTGAGCATGTACGCACAACTCTTCAAAGAATGCCTGAACCCGCTTCATACGAATTGTCCAAGTAAAAACTGTCAGCTTGCCATAACAAAGTTCACGTTTTCTGTTCTTGGTACAAAAAAAAAATTTCCTCAGAAACTGCAATTAGCAAGTCGCTCCTTAGAACAGCACTGCAGCTCATTCAAAATACCAGAATATCAGCAGAAAGGATGAGTCATCAGTAGAATTTCTATACAGAAGCTTACAGAGTGGCACCTGCTCTTTTCAAACTTGTCCCTCAGATATTATTACTCAGAATGATCTAACTAGGGATGAGAACATACAAGGATCTCGGCCCTAAAAGCTTCTAGTTTTTTATCATATAGGTAAGGCTGTCAGAAATGCACTTTCTTGCTTTTGCCGCATACTCTCTCTGTAGTTTATAGTATCTATATTCAAAGCGAAACATGTTAACATGAACATTGAAATGGCATTTCATAGGGTGCACCTGCTTGCTAATATCTTTTCAGTATGTGCGCTCACCTCCTAAAACATGGTGCTTGAACCCGCTTCATACGCATTGACACAATAAAAACTGACAGGATTCCAGAAGAAAGTTCACACTTGTAGTTGCTAGTAGGAAAAAACTTTCCCTCATAAACTGCAGTTGGCAAGTCACTTCTTAGAACAACACTTTTGCTCATTCAAAATACCAGAATATTAGCAGAAAGGATGGGTCATCAGTAGACTTTCTATACAGATGCTTATAGAGTGTCATTGGCTCTTTTCAAACTTTTTCCTCAGACATTATTCGTCAGAAGGATCTAACTTGAAAAGAATACATCTTTGGATATCTGCCCTTAAACTTTGCACTTTTTGATTACATATATAAGGGTTTTAGAAATCCTCTTTTTACCTTATGCCGCATGCTTCCTTTGAAGCTTAAGGTATTAGTCTATATTCATCATGGAAAGATGTTAACATAAACATTAAAACAACATTTCATAGTGTGCAACTGCTGTCTTATTTTTTTGAGCATGTACACGCAAATGTTCAAAAAATGTTTGAACCCGCTTCATATGAATTGACCCAATAATAATGGACAGGATGCAAGACAAAATTTCCTCCTTTGTAGTTGTTCGTATTAAAGAACTTGCCCCCAGAAACTGCAGCTCATTCAAAATACCAGTGTATCAGTAAAAAGTATGAGTAATCAGAAAATTTTCTATACATAAGTTTACAAAGTGGCACTGGCTCTTTTTAAACTTTTCCTTCAGACATATTTCATCAGAATAATCTAACTTGGGAAGAAAACGTCTTTGGATATCTGCCCTAAAAGCTTTGCACTTCTGGATTACATAGAGGCCTTTAGAAATGTTTTCTTCTTTTTTTTTTTTTTTTTTGCTTATGTCACATTCTCTCTTTGAAGTTTATAGTTTTTCTCTCTATTCATTGTGGAAAAAAAGTAACAACACAAATATTGAAAATTCATTTCATCATGTCCGCCTAACCCTACAGCTATTTCTAAACCTTATAATAATTCTAATCTTAAGCCTAACACTAACTCTAACTTTAAAACTACCCTAAAAGTAAACCTAACCCTAACCCAAAAGTTAAATCTAAACCTAACCCTAACTGTAAACGTAACTATAATCGGTACCCTAAATCTCAAGTATTCCTAACCCTAGCCCTAACCCTAACCCTTACCCTGACCCTAACCCAAAACCTAACCCTAACCATAACCCTAACACTAATACTATCCCTAATCCTAATACTAATCCTAAAACTCACACTAAACCTTAATCTAACCCGAGAATTACCCCAAACACAACCTTAACCCTAACATTAACCCTAAGCCTAAACCTAAACCTCACCCTAAGCATAACCCTAACCGCAAACCAAATTCTAATCCTAAACCTCACACTAACCATTATCCTAACCAGAGCATTACCCCTAATACTAACCTTAACCCTAACCTTAACCCTAAGCCTAAACCTAAACCTTGTAGTCAACATAACCCTACCACTAACTCTAACCGTAAGCCTACCTCTACCTAACAGGAACAGTAACTGTAACCATAACATTAACCGTAACCGTAACCCAATATGTAAACGTTATTCTAACCATATCTCTAAACCTTAGAATAATTCTAACCCTAACCCTGACCTTGATCCTTACCCTAACCCGAATCCTAAATCTAACCGTAACCCTAACCTTTGCTCTAAACCTAACCCTAACTAGAATCCTAACATTAACCATAAGCTTAAACCTAAAACGTACACTAACACTAACCTTAACACTAACCCTAAACCCAATTCTAACTTTAACCGTAAACCTAACCCTGACCCTAACCCTAAACCTAACTCTAACCCTAACCCTAACCCTAACTGTAACCCTAACCCTAAACATTACCCTAACTCTAACCTAAACTTAACATTAACCGTAACCTTAAACATAACCGTAACTTAAAATGTAAACCTAATTCTAACCCAATTTCTAAGTCTTACAATAAATCTAACCTTAATCCTAAGTCTGACCTTAACCCTAACCCTAAACCTAAATCTAACCCTAACCTTAAACCTAAAACAAACTCTAACTCTAAACCTAACTGTAACCATAACTTTAACCCTAACCCTAAGCCTAACTCCAATCCTTAAACTATCTCTCAACCTAACCCTAACCCTAAACTTAACCCTAACCCTAACCTTAACCCTAACCCTAACCTAACCCTAACACTAACCCTAACACTAACCCTAACCTTATTCCTAACCCTAACTCTAATCCTACTCTAATCTTTACTCTATCTCTTACCTTAACCGTAGCCCTAACCCTAACCCTAAAGCTAACCCTAACTCTAACTCTAAACCGAACCTTGAACCTAACTTTATCCTAACCATAAATCTAACCCTAAGCCTAAATCTAAACATTCTGGTCTCCCTAACCCTAACCCTAAAATAACCCTAAACCTAACCCTAAACCTAACCCTAAACCTATTCCTACCGTGAACACTAACCCTGACCCAAATCAAAACCCTAACACTAACCCTAACCTTAACCCTAAGCCTAAAGCAAAACTTACAATAACCTTAACCCTAACAGTAAACCTAATCCTAACCCTAAACCTCACCCTAAATTTATCCTAACCCGAACATTAACCCTAAACCTAACCGTATCTCTAACTTCAATTCTAACCTAATCCAAATCCTAACACTAAAAATAACACTAACACTAACCCTAACCAGTATCCTAACCCTAATCGTATTCCTAAACCTTGCCCTAACCCTATCCCTAACCTTAAAACTAACTCTAACCCTATCCTAACCCTAAGCCTAACGATAACCTTAATTCTAGTCCTAACGCTAAACCTAACCTTAACCCTAACCAGTACCCTAACCCTAACTATATTCCTAACCCTAGCCCTAACTCTAACCCTAACCCCAACCTTAAGCCTAAACATACCTCTAACCCTAACACTAACCCTAAGCCTAAGCCTAATCTTAACCATAGCCATAAATTTATTCATAACCCTAACCATAACCATTACCCTAACCCTAAACGTATTCATAACCCAGTCCCACCTAAACCTAAACCTAACTGAACACTAAACCTAACCCTAAAGCTAACCCTAACCTTAAACCTAAACCTCATTCTAATCCTAACACTAACCCTAACCCTAACTGTAACCCTAATTCTAAGTGTAAATCTTAAAAAATTCTAACCCTAACCCTAAACCTAAATCTAACCCTATACTTAAATCTAACCCTAAACCTATCCCTAACCCTAAACCTAACCCTGACCCTAACCCTAAATCTAAATAACCTGAACCCCTAAAACTAATCCTAAACCTATAACTCACCCTAGCCCTAATCCTAACCCGAACATTAACCATAAAACTATCCTATCCTTAACTTCAACACTAACCTAATACGAACCCTAACGCTGAAACTAACCCTAAACTTAACCCTAACCCTAAACCTAACTTTAAAACTACCCTAAAACTAAACCTAACCCTAACCCTAATCCTAACGTTAACACTAAACCTAACCATAAACCTAACACTAACCATAATCATAATGATAAACTGTACCCTAAACCTCACAGTATTCTTAACCCTAGCCCTAACCTTAACCCTCACTCTAACCCTAACCCTAAACCTAACCCTAACCGTAACCCTAACCCTAACACAAATCGTAACCCTACTTTTAACCTAACCTTAACAGTAACCGTAACCATAACCTTAAATGTAAATGTAAACCTAATCCAACCCTATTTTTAAAACTTACAATAATTCTTACCCTAATTCTAACTCCTATTATAACCATTACCTTAACCCTAAATCTAACCTAATGTGAAGCGTAAGACTAAAACTAACCCTAAACATAACCCTAACCCTAAACCTAACCTATCCCTAACTCCAACCCTAAATCTAAACCTAATCATAACTCTAAAACTAACACTAACCCTAACCTGACCCAAACCTTAACCCTAACCCTAACTCTAACCTTATCCCTAACTCCAACCTAACCAAATTCTAACCCTAAACTAAAACTAAACCTAACTCTAACCCTAAACCTAACCCTAACCTTAAGCCTAACCCTGACACTAACCCTAACCTTAACCCTAAATTTAACTTACTCCTAAACGTAAGACTAAACCTACCCATAACCCTAACCCTAACTTAACCCTAACTCTAACCCTACCCTAAACCTAACCCTAAACCTAAACCTAACCCAAACCGTAACACTATTCTAACCCTACCCTAACCTTAATCTTAGAGTAAACACTAAACCTACCCTAACCTTATCCCTAACCCTCACCGTAACCCTAAACCAAACCCAAACTCTAACCATAACCCTACCTCTACCTAATCATAAAAATCATAACCTTAACCTTAACCAGAATCATAACACAAAATATAACCTAATTCTAAAACTTTTTTTAAACCTTACACTAATTCTGACCGTAACCCTAACAATAACTCTAACCCTAAGTCTAACCTTAACCCTAACCTTAACCCTAAGACTAAACATAAACTTTACCATAACCCTAACACTAAACCTAATCCTAACCCTAACTCTAAACATAACCCTAAACCTATTTCTAACCCTGAACCAACTCCTAACTCTAACCATAATTCTAACACTTAATCCTAACCCTAACCCTAACCCTAAACCTAATCGTAACACTAACCCTAATGTTAAACCTAAGCCTAAACTAAACCATACCCTAATCCTAACCATAATCGTAAACCTAATCCTAACCCTAAACCTCACCCTAACCCTTATCCAAACCCAAAGATTAACCCTAAACCTAACCCAAAACCTAACCCCAAAACTAACCCTAACTGTAACGCTAACCGGTACATTAACCCTAATCCAATTCCTAACCATAGCATTAACCGAATCCTACCCTAACCGTAACCAGTACCCTAATTCGAACATATTCCTAACCCTAGCCCTACCACTAACACTAAATCTAACCCTAAAACTAAAACTAACCTTATCCCTAACTGATACCCTAACACTAACCCCTAAGTCTAACCCTAACCCTAACCCTAACCCTAGACCTAACTCCAACCCTAACCCAAACCCTAACCCTAACCTTAACCCTAACCCTAACCCTAACCCTAACCGGTATCCTAACCCTAATTGTATTTCTAAATCTAGCTTTAAGAGTAAACATAAACCTAACACTAACTCTAACCCTAACCTTAACCCTAACCCTAACCCTAACTTTAAAACTAACCATAAAACCAACCCTAACCCTAACCACAACCATAACATTAACTCTACATCTAATCTAATACTAAGCGTAAGACTAAAACTAACTCTAACCCTAACCCTAAACCTAACCCGAACCTTAACCCTAATTCTAACCCTATTACTAACTTCAACCCTAAGTGTAACCCTAACCTTAGACCTAAACCTAACGCTACCCTAACACAAACCCTAACCGGTACCCTAAGCCTAACCATATTCCTAACACTAGCCCTAAGCTAACCCTACTACCCTAAACCTATCACCTCACAAACACTAACCCTAAACCTAACCCTAACCTTTACCCTAAGCGTAACCTAACCTAATTCTAACCCTAACCCTAACCCTAACCCTAAACAATAACCCTAACCCTAACCCTAACTGGTACCCTGACCTTAACCTTATTTCTAACCCTAGCCCTAACCCTAATGCTAACCCTAAACTTAACCCTAACCCTAATCCTAAACCTAACTCTAACCCTTACATTAACTATAAGCCTAACTCTAAGCCGAACCCTAACTCTAAACCTAATCAAACGTTAATACTAATCCTAACCATAACCCTAGTCCTAAAAACTACCATAAAACTACCTAACTCTAAGCCAATTCCCAAACCCAAACCTAAACCTAACCATAACCATAACTCTAGAAAAAAACTTTACCCTAACCATAAACCTAAACCTACCCTAATCATAACCCTAAACCTAACCCTATTCCTAACCCTAACCCTAACGATAACCTACCCTAATCATAACCCTAACCCTAACCCTATTCCTAACCCTAACCCTAACGATAACCCTAACCCTAACCCTAACCATAGCATAAATCGAACCTCAATCCAAACCCTAAACCTAACCCTATCTCTAACACTAACGCTAACCCTAACCCAAACTCTAATGCCAAGCTCAACCCTAACCCTAACCCTAATCCTAAAGGTAGTTCTAACCCTAATCTACAACCTTGCTCAAACACTAATCTTAACTCTAATCCTAACCCTAACACTAAACCTAACCCTAACCCTAACCTTAACACTAACCCTACACCTAACCCTAAACCTAGCACTCTGCATAACCCTAACCCTAACCCTAACTCTAACCTAACAGTAAACCTAAACCTAATCCTAACCCTAATCCTAAACATACCGTAAACCTACCTATAACCTAAACCTAACCGTAACTGTAACTTTGACTTTAATCATAACCATCACCCAAAATGCAAACTTAATCCTAACCCTATTTCTAAACCTTACACTTATTCTTAACCCTAACCCTAACCAAACTTTAAACTTAATCTTAATACTCTAAACCAAACACTAAACCTAAACAAAACCCTAAAACTTACCATAACCATAACATTAAACATAAAACTAAATATAACCAGAAGCCAAACCCTAACTCAAACCCTAACGCTAAACTTACACTAAACCCTAACTCTAACGCTAACCCTTACTCTAACCCCAAACCTGAACTCTAATTCTAACCCAAACACTAAACCTAAAAAAATTCCAACCCTAACCATAACTGTAACTTAACTCTAAACTTAAATCTAACTCTAACTACAATGCTAACCCTTCCCTAACCCTAACTATAACCCTAAACCTAAACTAAACCTACTCTAACACTAACTCTAACTGTAAATTTAACCCTAAACTTAAACCTCACTCTAACACTAAATCTAACCTTAAACCTAACCCTAAATATAATTCTAACCCCAACTGTAAACCTAACTGTACCCCTAATCGTATTCCTAAATCTAACCATAACCCTATTCTAACACTAAAACTAACACTAACCCTAACCCAAACCTTAAGCCTAAACTTAACCCTAACTCAAAACCTAACACTAACCCTAACCCTAATCCTAAACTTAAAACTAAAACTAAGCCTAACCCTAACTCCACCCTAAACCTATCCTAACCCTGAAGCCTCACCCTAACACTAACCATAACCCCTAACTCTAACACCAAACCAAACCTTAAACTTCAACCTATAACTAACACTTGCTCTAAACCTAACCCTAACGCTAAACCTAACCCTGACCCTGACCTTAACCCTAACCTCAACCCTAATGCTAATACTAAACCTAACCCTAACCCTAAACATAATTCTAACCCTAAATGGAAACCTATCCCTAACTCTAACTCTAATGCTAACCCTAATCCTAATTTAATATTAACCATAATTATAATTGTAACCCTAACCCTTACCCTAATCCCACACCTAACCTGAAACCCTACCCTATGCCTAAATCTAAACAAAAATATAACCTTAAACTTAAACCTACTCTAAATGTAAACCGAACCCTAACTCTAACCCTAAACATAAAATTAAACCGAACTGTAAACCTAACTGAAAGCCTAAATGAATACATAAACTTAAACCTAATCATAAACCTAACTCTAAACCTAACCCTAATGCTAACCCTATTCTAACTCTAACACAAACCCTAATCCTAGCCCTAAACCTAAACTTAACCTTAACCCTTACCCTAACCCTAACCCTAACCTTAACCAAAACCCTAAACTTAAACTTATAAATAACCCTAATACTAAAACTAACCCGAAACTAAACCTAACCCTAATCCTAACCCTAAACCCTAACCCTAAATGGTATCCTAACCCTAACCATAACCCCTAAACCAAATCCTAGCCTTAACCTTAAAATTAAAACTAAAACTAAAACTAACCCTAATATTAACCCTAACTATAACCCTAACCCTAAATATTAACCTAACCCAAACAAAAACCCAAACATTAAGCCTAACCAAATCAGTAACCCTAACCTTATCCCTAACAATAACCTTAACACTGAACCTAATCCTAACCATGACTCTAACCCTAAATAAAACTCTAAACTTAAACGTAACCCTAAACATAATACTAATTGTAATGCTAATTATTAAACTTACCATAAACCTAAAACATACTCTAAACCCAAAGTTAATTGTAAACATAAATCAAAACCTAACCATAACCGTAACCCTAACCTTAACCCATAACCCTTACTTCTAACCCTAATCCTAACCATTACTCTGCACTTAAACCTAATCTTAACATTAATTCTAACCCTAACTGTAACCCTAAAAATAACACTAACTGTACACCTAACCATAACCCGCACCCTAACGCTAACACTAACCCTAAACCGAACAATACCTCTAACCTTAAACCCTACTCTAACCCTAACTGTAACCCTAACCCTAATCCTAAATATGACTCTAACCCTAACTGTAAGCCTAAACGTAACCCTAATTTTACATGTAAACCTAACTCTAACTCTAACCCAAACCCTAATCCAAACACTAACAATAAAATCTAAACCTAAACCTAACTCTAACCCTAAACCTAATCTTACATTAATTCTAATCCTAACCTTCATCCTAACCCTTGCCCTAACCAAAAAACATAAACATAACCAAAATTCTAACCATAACTATAAACTTAAAACTAAAGCTAATCCTAACCCTAAGCCTAAACCTAAACCTTAACTTAACCATAACCGTGACCGTAACCCTAACCCTAACCCTAACGCTAACCCTATCTATAAAACTTAACCCTAACCGTAAGTGTAATCCTACCATACACTAATGATAAAATTAACCATAACCCTAACTCTAAAACTAACTGTAACCCTAACCCTAACACTACACTTAACTCGAAATTCTACCCTATTTTTAAATCTAAACCTAACAGTAACCATAAACCAATTACTAACCATAACATTAATTCTATACCTTATAATAACACAACACAAACTCCAACCCTTAACGTAACTCTAACCCTAAATTTAACCTTAAACCTAACCCAAAACATAACTCTAAGCCTAACCATAAACCTAATCCTAAACTTAACTATAACCCTAACCCTAACCCTAACCCAAAACATAACCCTAAGCTTAAACCTAAAACTAACTTTAACCCTAACCCTAAACTTAACCTAAGTGTAACCATAACCCTAACCATAATGCTAAGCCAAAACCTAACGCTAACCCTAACACTAATCCTAACCCTAATCCTAAATCTAAATCTAACCATAACCGTAGCCCTAGTTCTAACCCTAAAGTTAAACCAAACCCTAACACTAACCCTATTCTAACTCTAAAGTAACCCTAACCCTAACCCTAACCCTGACTTTAACCGTAATCCTAAACCTAACCCTAACCCTAATACTAACACAAAACTTAAACCTAAAACTAACCCTAACCCTAACCCTAACATGAAACCTAATTCTAACCATAACCATAAGGCTAACCCTAAACCTAAAATGAACCCTAAATATAACCATAACCCTAACCCTAACCATAACCCTAACCTTAAATCTAACCCTAACTCTAATGCCAACCCTAACTGTAACCTAAACCTAACACTAATTCTCATCATAACCCAAACCTTGAAACTAACCCAAACCCTAAACTTGATGTAAACCTTCACTCTAGCCGTAAACCAATCCCAAAACATAACCCTAACCATAACTGTATTCATAAACTTAAACCTAACCACAACCCTCACTTGAAACCTAAACCTAAAGTTAAACCTACCCAAACCCTAACCGTAACACAACACTAACCCTAACCCTAAACCTTAAACTAAACCTAACAATAATCTTGCACCTAACCCTAAATTTAACACTAACCCTAACGATAATCCTAACCATAACACTAACCATAACCCTATTTTATACCCTAAATGTAAATCTAAACCTAACCCTAACAACAAACTGAACTCTAAACCACAACATAACCCTAACCCTAATCCTAACCCAAACTCTAACCCTAACTTTACTCTCACCTTTACCCTAAACATAAACCTAAACCTAACATTAACCCTAACCCTAACCCTACCCTTAACTGTAAATTTAAACCTAAATCTACCCAAACTGTATATCTAAAATTAAACCTACCACTCACCCTAATTCAAATCCTAAACATAACCCAAAGCATAACCCTAACCCTAATTCTAAAATTAACCTAAACCATAAACCTAAACTTAATCATAACCCTAACCCTTACCCTGCCCTAAACTAACAGTTTACTAACCATAAACATAAGCCTAAACAAAACCCTAACTAAAAATGTAAAAATAACTTTAACACTCACCCTAACCCAAACCATAAACCTATTCCAAAGCCAAACACTAACATTAATCCTAATCTAATCTGTAATCCTAACCCTAACCCTAAAACTAATTCTTACCCAAACCCTAATGCTAACTATAACTATAAATTTAAACCTACTCCTAAACATATCCCAAACCCTAACCGTGCACAAACTGTAAATTCAACCCTAACCCTAAACCTAGCTGTACAGCTTAACTTAACCCTAACGGTAACCCTAACTAAAACTGTAACTCTAAATTCATCCAAATAAAAAATAACCCTAATCCTAACACTAACACTAAACCTAAGCCTAATCTTAAACTGAACTCTAACCTTAAACTTAACGTTACACTTCACCCTAACTCTAAACCAAACTTAAACCTAAAGTTAATCCTAACCCTAAAAATAACCCTAAACCTAACCGTAATCCTAACTCTAAACCGAACCCAACCTTAACATTAACCGTAACACTAACCTTAACTGTAACTGAAACCCTAACACTAACCCTAACTGTAACACCTAACCCTAACTGTACACCTAATTTAAAATGCTACCCCAATACTAATCTAAACCTAACAGTAATGTTAACTTACCCCTAACCCTAACACTAATTATAACCTTTATCATACTGTTAACTCAAACTTAACCCTAAACATAACTCTAACACTAATCCTAACCTTAAACATAATTCTAAACGTAACTATAAACCTAACCATAACCATAATCATAAACCTAAACCTAACTTTCAACCTAACCTTAACCCTAACCATAACCCTATCCTCATCATAACCCACCCCTAATCATAACACTTACACTAAACCTAACCCTAAAAAGAACTCTTAACCTAACTGTTAACATAACCATAACCCTAAACCTAACTGTAACACTAATCATAAGCCTAACCCTAACCCTAAACATAAACCTAACTAACCCTAACCCTGACCCTAATGTTACCCAAACCCTAAACCTAACCCTAACTCTTACCCTAATTCTATATTAAACCCTAACCTAAACCCTAGATTAACCATAAATCTAACCATAACTCTAAAACAAACCATATTTTTAACCTTATTCCTAAACCTAAACTTAACCCTAACCATAACCCTAACCATAAACCTAACTCTAATCCTAACACTAACGCTAATGTCAAGCCTAACTCTATTTCTAAAACTAAACCTATTCCTAATTCTAACCTAAACCTAACCCTAACCCCAATCTGAATCCTAATTCTAACTCTATTCCTAATCCTAATTCTAACCGTAACCGTAACCCTAAACATAACTCCAACCCTAACTGGAAATCTAAACGTAATGCTAACACTAACATGAAACTTAACCTGAATATTAACCGTAACACTAATCCTAACCCTAAACCAAAATCTAATCCAAACCCTATTCCTAACTCTATTCCTAACCCTGACACTGACCCTTACAATGCCCTTACGCCACCCTAACTCTAACTTAACCCTAACACTAACCCTAAACTAACCCTAACACTAACCCTAAACTAAGCCTAAACTAAAGAAACACCTTAATTCTAACACAAACACTAATCCTAAAAATAATAGGGTTAGTTAATATTACTACTACTATCCATAAATTCTAACTCAAACTCTAACCCTAACACTAATCCTAACCCTATTGCTAACCCCAACCCTAACCCTAAACTTATTTCTAACCTATCCCTAAACTTAAACCTACCTTAACCCCAAACCAAATTTTAACCATAAACCTAACCCTAATCATAGCCCTATTCCTAACCCTTAATTAACCCTAACTCTAACACTATTCCTAAATCTAATCCTAACCCCAATGATAACTATAACCTTAACCCTATCCCTAAACCTATTTCTAAAACTAAACCTATTTCTAAACCTATTCCTAACCCTAACCTTAAACATAACCATACCCCTCACTCTAACAATAATCCTAACCCTATTCCTAAATCTAAACCTAACACTATTTCTAACCCTAACACTAACCCTAAAACTAACCCTAATCCTAACCCTATTCCTAACACTAACCCTAACACTAAACATCAATCTAACCATAACTGTAAATCTAACCATAACCGTACCTCTAACCCTTACCCTTACAGTAACCCTAACCCTAATTCTAGCCCTAACTCTAAACCTAAACATCACCCTAATCCTAAACTTATCCTAAATCTGATTGTAACCCTAAACTATTTCAACACTAACATTAACCATAGCCTCACCTTAACTCACTCGTAGCCCTAACCCTAACCCTAATCCTATTCTTAACATTAACGCTAACCCTAAACATAAATCTAACCCTAATTATGAACCTAACAGTAACTCTAACCCTTCCATAACTCTATTCCTAAAGCTAACACTATCTCAAAACCTAACCTTAACTATAACCCTAATTATACAACATACCCTAACCCTAAACCTAACAATAATTATAATCTTATCACTAAACCTAACTCTAAAACTAACCCAAACGCTAAATCTAATCTTAACCCTAATCCTTAATCTAACCGTAAACATAACTCTAACCCTAACCTTAACACTAACCGTAATCCTAACCTAAATCCTATTCCTAACCCTAATCCTAACCCTAATACTAACAATAACCCTGTTTCTAACCCCTTTTTTTAAACCAAATCTTAACCCGATTCCTAACCCTAATCCTAAACCTAACTGTGATTCTAACCATAAATCTAACTCTAATTCTAACCTTAACTCTAACCCTACCCTAACTTTAATTCTAACCATAACGCTAGCTCTATCTCTGACCCTAACTCTAATTCTAACACTAACACTTACCATAATTCTAATCCTATTTCTAAATCTAACACTAACCCTAACCCTAAACCTAAACCTAACCCTAAACTAACCCTAAGTCTACCCCTAATCCTAACCCTAACGCTAAACCTATTTCGAACCCTAACAGTAATCCTAAAGATAACTTTAACAGTAACTATAAACCTAACCATAACACTAACTCTAAACTTAACCCTATTCCTAATCCTAACTATAATCCTCACACTAACCATTATCTAACCATGTTTCTAACCATAACTGTAACTCTAATTCTGACCTTACCCCTAAACCTAACCTTAACCCTAACCCTAACCCTAACCCTAACCCTAACCCTAACCCTAACCCTAACCCTAACCCTAACCTAACCGTACTACAAACCCTAACCCTAACCCTAACCCTAACCTAACCCTAACTCTAACCCTAAACCTAACCCCAACCCTACTACAAACCCTAACCCTAACCCTAACCGTAACCATAACCATAATTCTAAACCTAACCCTAACCCTATTTCTAATTCTAAATGTAACCCTAAAAAAACTCTAACCCTAACTGTAAACCTACACTAACACTAACCTTAACACTAAAATTAAAAGTAACCCTAAACCCAACCCTAATCCTAACCCTATTTCTAACCCTAACCCTAACCCTAAACTTATTCTAATTCTAACTGTAACCATAAAACTAATCCTAAACTTAACTCTAAACCTTATATCATTTCTAACCCATTTTTAATCCTAACGCTAAACAGAACACTAACCCTAACCCTAACCCTAAACTTAATTTTGACCATAACCCTATTTCTAACCCTAACCCTAAACTGAAACCTAATCCTAATTAAAGCGTAACAGTAACCCTGACCCTAAACTTAACCCTAAACATAACTCTAATTTAATACTATTTTTAAATTCTTCCCTAAAAATAAACCTAACACTATCGGAACCCTAACTCTAACACTAATTCTAAACATATCAGTAAAATTAACCCTAACGTTAGTTGTACGCTAACCCTAACCCTAACACTAATTCTAAACATATCAATAAAATTAACCCTAACATTAGTTGTACGCTAACCCTAACCCTAAACTTAACTCTATGTATAACCCTTTTTTGAAACCTAAAATTAACCTTAACTCTTCACCTATACCTAACCATAACTCTAACCCTAACCCCAATCTAACACAAATATTAACTGTAATCATAACCCTAACACTAACCATAAACCTAACCCTAAATCTAACCCTAACAATAAACCTAACCCTAAAGCTAACCAAACCCTAAACCTATTCCTCACCCTAACTGTAACCAAAAACATAAATATAACCCTAACTATAAATCTAACCTTAATACTAAAACTAATACTAACCTAAAAGCTAATCTTAACCGTAACCCTAACTCTAACCTTATACCTAACCCTATACCTAACCTTAAACCTAACCCTAACCATAACCTAACCCTAACTCTAAACATAAACCTTACACTGAATGAAACCATAACTGTAACTCTAACCCTTAACTTAACCCTAACCCTAACCTCAACCCTATTTCTAACCCTAACACTAACCATAAACCTATCCCTAAACCTAAATCTAAGCTTAACTCTAACCCTAACCTTAATTCTAAACCTAAACCTAAACTGAACCCTAACCTTAACAGTAATCTTAACACAAACCCTAAACCTAACCTATTACTAATCCTGTTTCTAACACCAACCCTAACCTTAAAACTAAATTTAATCCTAAGTGTAAACCTAACCCTAACCCTAACCCTAACCCTACACATAAACGTAGCAGTAATTTTCACCCTTTCCCTTACCCTAACCGTAACCTTATCGTAAAACTGATCATAACCCTAACTCTATTTCTAACCATAACCCTAACCTCACCATGACCCTCATCATAACCCTAAACCTAACTGTAGCCTATTCCTACGTAACACTAACTGTACACATAGCTTTAGTCATAACTGTAAACCTAATCATAATACCAATCTAACACTAACACAAACCATAACACTAAGTCTAATTCTAATTCTGTATGTAAACCTAACACTACCCAAAACTTAACCCTAACCTAACCCTAAATCTACCACTAACCCTAATACTAACCCTAATCATAACCCTAACCCTGTTTCTAACTATAACTGTAACTCTAACCCTAACCTTAACCATAACCCTAAACCTAACCCTAAACCTACTCCTAACCGTAACCCTACCCCTAACCATAATCCTAACCCTAATGCTAACCCTAACCTAACCCTAACCCTAACACTCATTATAAACATAAGCGTAGCTCTAACCCTAATATTAACCCTAAAAATAACACTAATTCTAACCCAAACCCTAATCCTAACCCTAAATCTAACTCTGACCCTACCCTAATCCTAACCCTAATCGCGAACCTATTTCTATCACTAGAGCTAACACTAATTCTAACCCTAACCCTAACTCTATTCCTACAGATAACACTATCCCAAAACCTAATTCTAACACTAACCCTAATCTACCACTTACCCTAACTTTAACCCTAACCATAACCCTAATCCTAATTCTATTTCTAAACCTTACTCTAAACCTAATTGTAAAACTATTCGTAAGCCTAAAACTAACACTAATCCAAACCTTAACTCTAACTTTAACCATAACATTAACTCTAAATCTAACCTACACTTAATTCTAACCTTAAACTTAACCTTAACCCTAACCCTTAACCTAACTTTATACCTAACCCTAACCTTTAGCCTAACCCTTACCTTAAACCTAAAGCTAACGCTAACACTAAAACTAATCCTATTTCTAACCTTAACTGTAACCTATCAGTAACCCTAACCCTAACCTTAACCCTAACCCTTACACTAACACTAACCCTAACCCTAACTTTAAACTTAATCCTAATTCTAACCATAACCGTAATCCAAACACTAACCTTAACCCTAACAATAACCCTAACCCATACACTATTTCTAAAACTTACCCAACCAAAATTCTAAAATTAATCCTACTCTATTCCTAATTCTAACCTAACCCTAAATTTAAACCTAACCTTAATTGTAACACTAACCCTAACCTTTAACCTAATCATATTCCTAACACTATTCCTAACACTAACATTAACTCTAACACTAACCCAAACCCTAGCGCAAATTCTAACACAAACCCTAACCCTAACTTTAACCCTAAACCTAATCCTAATTCTAACCATAAACATAAACCAAACTCTAACCTGAACCTTGAAACTAACCCTAGACCTAATCCTATTTCTAACCGACACCCTAATTTTGAACTAATTCTAAACTTAACCCTAACTTTAACCATAAGTTAACCCTAACACCAAACCGAACACTTTTTCTAACACTATTCCTAACACTAAACCTAACAGTAACCCTAAACCCAATGCTAATCCTAACCCTAACTCTAACCTAACCCTATTTCTAAGCCTATTCCTTACCCTAACCGTAACCCTAAACATAACTCTAACCCTAATAGTAAACCTAACTGTAATGCTAACTCTAACACTAACCTTAACTCTAACCTTAACCAAACCCTAACCCTAACCTAAACCAAACCCTATTCTGAACCTTATTTCTAACCCTAATACTAACCCTAACTCTAACAGTAACCCTATTTCTAACCCTAACCCTAAACCTAACCCTATACCTAATTTTTACTGTAAACGTTAAAGTAACCCTAACCCTAACCCTAACACTAACATTAATCCTAACCCTAATTCTAACCCTAACACTAACCCTAACCCTAACCCTTACCATAACCATAACCCTAACAATAACCCTGACCCTAACCCTGATTTGAACAGTAATAATAACTAACCATAACCTAAACCCTAAACCTAAACCTTAACCCAACCTTATTCCTAACCGTAACCCTAAACCTAAACCTAACTATAATTTTAATTCTATCAGTAAACTTAATTCTAACCCTAACTATATCCTAACCCTAACCTTAACCCTTACAAAGAATCTAACCATAACCTTAACTCTAACCCTAAACTTAACCCTAACCATAACCCTAACTCTAATCCTAATCCTAACTCTAACCCTAACCCTAACCTTAATTCTATACCTAACCCTAAACTTAACTCTAATCTTATCCATAACCTTAACCCTAACCCTAAACCTAACCCTATTCCTAACCCTAAACCTAAACCTAACCAGAACCCTAATCTTAGCACTCATTCTAAACCTAACCTTTACCCTGACATTAACCTTATCTTAACTCTGATTGTAACCCTAACCCTTTTCTCATTCTAAACCTGTTACGCAACCCTAAACTTAATTCTAAAGCTAAGTTTAAATTTAACCCTAACCCTAACCCTAACCCTAACCATAATCCTAGACCCTAACCCTAACCCTTATCCTTAACCCTAAACCTAACCCATAACTCTAAACCTAATCCTAACCCTAAATTCTAACCCTAACCCTTGGGTTAGCATTATGATAAGGGTTAGAATTAATATTAGGGTTACGTGTAGATTTAGGGTTATGGTTAGGTTTAGATTTAGGGTTAGGGTAGGGTTTTTTTTAGGGGTAGCGATATTGTTAAAGTAACTGTTAGGGTTATGGTTAGTGTTACTGTTAAGGTTATGATTAGAGTTAGGGTTAGAGTTAAGGTTAGGGTTAGGTTTAAAGTTAGGGTTAGGGTTTGGGGTATGTTGAGGATTAGGGTTAGGTTAAGGGTTAGGTTTACATTTATGGTTGTGGTTAGGTTTACAGTTAGGATTAGAGTTATGTTTAGGGTTAGGGTTAGGGTTAGAGTTAAAATTAGGGTTAGGTTTAGAGTTAAGGTTGGGTTAGCGTTATGATACGGGTTAGAATAAAGGTGAAGGTTAGGGGTAGGTTTAGGATTACGATTAGTTTTAGATTTAGGTTTAGAATAGTGTTTTGGATTAGGGAGAAGTTTAGGGTTAGGTTTACAGTTAGGATTTGGGTTAGGGTTGTGGATAGGGTTACAGTTAGTGTTATGATTAGTTTTATGGTTAGGGTTAAGGTTAGGGTTAGGATTTCGGTTAAGTTTAGGATTTATGGTTAAGTGTAGGTTTAGAGTTAAGTTTAGGGTTTGGTTAGGGTTAGGGTTAGGATTTAGGTTTAGGTTTAGGATTTTCCTTATGGTTAGAGTTAGGGTTTGAGTTAGGGTTAGGGTTATGGTTATGGTTAGGGTTAGGGTTAGAATTAGTTTTAGGTTTAAGTTTAGAATTAGGTTGAGGGTTGAGTTAGGGTTAGTATTAGGTTTTTGTTCAGGGTTAAGGTTAGGGTTAAGGATAGGGTAAGGGTTAGGGTTAAGGTTAGGGTAAGTTTACAATTAGTGTTAAGAGTTAGATTTAGGCTTTCTATTTGGGTTAGGGTTAATGGTAGTTCAGGATTTTGTTTAGGTTACAGTTTGGTTTATAGTGAGGGTTACAGTTAGTTTTAGCATTACAGTAGGGTTAGGGTTAGAGTTAGTTTTAGGTTTGTGTTTAGTGTTAGGATTAGGGTTAGTATTAGGATTAGGTTTAGGGTAGGGTTAGGTTTAGGGTTAGGGTTAAATTTAGTGTTAGGGTTAGAATTAGGTTTAAGTTTAGGGTTAGATAATGGCTATGTTTAGGGTTAGATTTAGATTTATGGTTAGAGTAGTGTTACAGGCTAGGGGTAGGATTGAGTTTAGGGTTACAGTTAGCGTTAAGATTAGTGTTACGGTTAGAGTACAGTTAGTGTTACAGTTAGGGTTACAGTTAAGTTTGGAGTTGGAGTTAGGATTAGGCTTAAGTTTAGGGTTAAGTGTAGGGTTAGGGTTGTGGTTAGGTTAGGGTTAGGGTTACAGTTTGGGTTAAATTTATGATTACATTCACCATTAGGGTTACTATTTGGGTTAGGTTTAACGTTATTGTTAGAGTTTTTTTTAGGTTTACAGTTTAGATTAGGGTGAAGGTTAGAATTAGTTTTAGATTTACAGTTAGGGCTAAGTTTAGGGTCAGGGTTAGGTTTAGTGTTTGGTTTAGGTTTACGGTTAAGGTTGAGTTTAGAGTTAGGTTAAGATTTACGGTAAGGGTAATGGTCAAGTGTTACGTTTAGGGTTACAGTTAGAATTAAGGTTAGATTTAGAGTTAGGGTTAGGGTTACGGTTAGAGTTAGGGTTAGTTTTAGGTTTAAGGCTAAGTTTAGGGTTAGGGTTAGAATTAGTGTTAGGGTTAGTGTTAGGGGTTAGGTTTACGGTTAGGGTTAGTTTTATTGTTAGGTGTAGGGTTACGTTTAGGGTTAGCTTTAGGTTCAAGTTTCAGTTTAGTGTTAAGGTGAGGATTAGAATTAAGTTTACAGTTAGAGTTAGGTTTAAGGTTAGAGTTAGGCTTTGTGTTAGGGTTAGGGTGTTACTTTTTGACGGCGAATGTTAGTGTTAGGGCTTCAGTTATGTTTATGGTTTGAGTTAGGGTGAGAATGAGGGTTAGGTTAAGTATACAATTAGATTTAAAGTTAGGGTTAAAATTACAATTTGTATACAGTTAGGGTTAGGATTAGGGTTAGGGTTAAGTTTACATTTAGGTTAGCGTTAGGGTAGCGTAAGGTTTAATGTGAGGATTAGGGTTAGGATTACTAATTAGGTTAACATTAATGTTAGGGTTTGCGTTTTGATTTGGTTTATGTTTGTGTTAGGGTGATGGTTAGGGTTAGTTTTAGGTTTACAGTTATGGTTTAATTTAGAGTTATGTTTACAGTTAGTGAACAATTATGGTAGGGTAGGGTTAGGGTTAGGGTTAGGTTTAAATTTAGGGGTAGGGTTAGGGTTAGTGTTAGTGTTAGGGTTAGGTTTAGGTCTAGGGTTAGGGTTACGGTGAGGGTTAGGTTTAGGTTTTGGTTTAAAATTAGGGTTATGGTTACGTTTACAGTTAGGGTTAGAGTTATGTCTAGGGTTAGGAATAGGATTATAGTTAAATTTAGAATTAGGTTTAGTGTTAGGATTTGGGTAAGCATTATGTTAAGGGTTAGAATTAATGATAGAGTTAGAATTAGGTTTAGGTTTGTGGTTAGGTCTAGATTTACGTTTAGGGTAGGATTTCACATTAGGGGTAAATTTAGTATAAGGTTTATAGTTAGGGTTAGGGTTACAATTAGGGTTACGGTTAGTGTTACTGTTAGGTTTATGGTGAGGGTTAGGGTTAGATTTAGGGGTAGGTGTTATTTTTAGGGTTAGGCTTAGGGTTAGTTTTAGTTTTAGGGTTAGGGTTAGGGTTGGGTTTACGGTTAGAGTTATGTTTGGTTTAGGTTTAGGTTTAGTGTTCGGGTGAGAGTTAGGGTTAGGTTTAGGTTTATGGATAAGGTTATGGTTAGGGTTATATTTAGGAATTGGTTTACAGTTATGGTGAGGGTTTATGTTAGGTTTAGGATTTCAGTTAAGTTTAGGTTTTGTGTTATGATGAGGATTAGAGTTCGGTTTAGGTTTACAATTAGGATTACGGTTAGGTTTAGAGTTAGGGTTAGAGTTATGTTTAGGGTTAGGATTAGGGATAGAGGTAGGTTAGGGTTAGGTTTAGGGTTAGTGTTACGGTTAGTTTTGGGGATAAGTTTAGGGTTGGGGTTTGGGATAGGTTTAGGTTTATCTTTATGGTTAGGTTTACAGTTAGGATTAGAGTTATGTTTAGGGTAAAAGTTAGGGTTAGAATTAGATTTAGGGTTAGGTTTAGGGTCAGGGTTTGGTTTAGCATGATGATAAAGTTTAGAATTAATGTTAAGCTTAGGTGTAGGTTTATGGTTATGATTAGGTTTAGATTTAGAAATAGGGTAGAATTACGGGTTAGGCTTAAGGTTAGACTTAGGGTTACAGTTTGGCTTAGGGTTAGGGTTACGGTTAGGATTACCATTAATATTACTGATAGAGTTACGATGAGGTTTAGGGTTAGAGTTAGGGTTAAGGTTAGGGTTAGGTGTTAAGGTTAGCGTTAGGGTTAGGGTTAGGTTTAACTTTAGGTTTAAGTTTATAGTTAGGGTAAGGGTTTTGGTTACGTTTATAATTTGGCTCGGGTGAGGGTTAAGTTTAGGGTTAGGGGGTTAGTTAGGGTTAGGGGGTTAGTTAGGGTTAGTTTTAGTTTTAATTTTAGAGTTAGAGTTAGAGTTAGGGTTAGGAAATATGGTTAAGGTTAGGCTTAGGGTTAGAGATAGATTTTAGAATTATGTTTAGTTTTTGGTTTAGATTTAATGTTGGAGTTAGTTTTACGTTTAAGTTTAGTGTTAGGGTTATGGTTACAGTTAGAGTTAGGGGTATGGTTAAGATAAGGGTTAAGTTTATGGTTCGGGTTAGAGGTAGGTTTAGGGTTAGAATTTAGGGTTAAGGTTAGGGTTAGGGTTAGGTTAGGGTTAGGTTTAGGGTTAAGGTTGGGTTTACTTTAGAATTATGGATTTGTTTAGGTTTAGGTCTAGTGTTCATGTGAGGTTTAGGGTTAGGTTTAGGTTCAAGATAGGGTTACAATTAGGGTTACATTTAGGGATTTGGTTACAGTTTGGGTAAGAGTTTATGTTAAGTTTAGGATTTGGGTTAGGTTCAGGGTTTGGGTTATGAGGAGGAATCGGGTTATGTTTGGTTTACAGTTAGGGTTGGCATTAGGGATCGGCTTTGTGTTATGGTTATGGTTAGGGTTAGGGTTAGATTTAGGTTTACGATTAGAGTTAGGGTTAGGGTTAGGGATAGGGTTAGGTTTACGGTTAGCATTAGGGTTATGGTTAGGATTAGAGTTATGGTTAGGGTTAGGGTTTAGGTTAAAATTAGAGTTAAGGTTACAGTTAGAATCCGGGTTAGGGTTAAGTTTAGGGTGTGGTTAGGGTAGGGTTATGGATAGGGTTAGGAATAAGGTTAGTGTTACGATTAGCGTTATGATAAGTTTATGGTTAGAGTACGGTTATGGTGAAAATTAAGTCTATATATAGAGTTAATGTCTGGGTTAGGCTTACGGTTAGGTTTACAGTTAGAGTTAGATTTATGTTTAGGTTTTGGGTTAGTGTTAGGATCATGGTTAGGATTAGGGTTAAGGTTAGGTTTAATGTTAGGGTTAGGGTTATGGTTAGAGTTAGTGTTAGAGTTAGGAATAGGATTAGGAATAGGTTTAGGTTTAGGGTTATGGTTAAAGTTAAGGTTAAGTTTAGGGGTGGGTTTAGAATTATGGTTAGAGTTAGGGTTAGAGTTAGGGTTAGGGTTAGGGTTAGGAACAGGTTTAGGTATAAGGTTAGGTTTATAGTTAAGGTTAGTGTTACCTTTAGCATTACAGTTAGGTTTACAGTTAAGGTTAGAGTTATCTTTAGGGTTACGGTTAGAATTAAGAGTAGTCTTAGGGTTAGGGTAATGTTAAGGGTTAGAATTAGGGCTAAAGTTTGGGTTAGGGTTTGGGTAAGTGTTAGGGTTACAGTTATGATTAGATTTACAGTTAGGGTTAGATTGATGTTTAGGGTTAGTGTTAGTGTTAGGAATAGGGTTACAATTAGGGTGCAGGGTTAGAGTTAAGGTTAAGGTTTGGGTTAGAGTTACAGTTATGGTTAGAATCAAGTGTAGGATTAGTGTTAGTGTTAGGGTTAGGGTTAAGTTTATAATTAGAGTTATGGTTATGGTTAGAATCAGGGTTAGGGTTAGGGTTAGGTTGTGTGGTCAAATTAAGGTTATGTTTAGAGTTATGTTTTGTGCTAGTGTTAGGTTTAGGAATAGAATTAGAATTAGGCTCAGTGTTAGGGTTCTGTTAGTGTTAAGGTTAGGGTTAGGGGTAGGCTTAATATTACGGTTAATGTTAGGGTTAAGTTTAGGGTGACATTTAGAATTAAGTTTATATTTGGCGTTAGGATTAGGGTTAGGGTTAGGAGTAGAAATAGGATTAGGTAAAGGGTTCGGTTTAGGGTTAAGGTTACAATTAGAGTTACAGTTACAGTTACAGTTACAGTTAGAATCAGGTTTAGGGTTAGGGTTAGGGTTAGTGTTAGAGTTAGGATTAGGTTTAAGGTTGATGAGAGAATTAGGGTTATTTTTAGGGTTAGGTATTCAGTTTGTGTTAGGTTTAGAGATAGGATTAGAATTAGGCTTAGTGTTATGGTTTGTATTAGTGTTAAAGTAGGATTAGGGTTATGGTTAGTGTTAGGAATATGATTATTTTTCGGTTATGTTTAGTGTTAGGGTTAGGGTTAGGATTAGAGATATGTTTATGGTTAAGTTTGAGGTTAGGGAAAAGTTTTCTGTTAGGGTTAAAAATAGGGTTAGGAAATAGTTTGTTTTAGGGTTAGGGTTACGGTTAAGGTTAGGTTTAATGTTAGTATTAGGGTTAGTGTTACGGTTGTGTTTACAGTTTGGGTTAGAGTTATGTTTAGGTTAATGGTTAGGGTTAGGTATAGGCTTAGGGTGGGGTTAGGGTTAATGTTAGAATTAGGGTTAGGTACAGGTTTAGGAGAGTCGTTAGGTTTAGGTTTAGGGTTAGGGTTAGGGTTAGGGTTAGGGTTAATGTTAGGTTAAAATTTAGGGTTAGGCTTTGGGATAGAAGCACAGTTTGCATTAGGTTAGTTAGGTTCAGGTTTATGGTTACGGTTAAAATTAGGATTAGGGTTAGGTTTAGGGTTAGATTTTGGAATAGGGTTAGGGTTAGAGTTAGGGTTAGGGTTAGATTTAAGGTACTGTTCAAATTATTTTAGGCTAAAGCTTAACATTAGGTTTAGCGTTAGGTAGGGTTACGGTTAGGGTTAGGGTTTGGGTGAGAAATAGGCTTACATTTAGGTTTAAAGTTACCGATATGATTAGGGTTTTGGTTAGGGTTAGGTTTAGAGTTACGTCTAGGAATGGGATTAAAATTATGGTTAGGTTAAAGTTAGAGTTAGTGTTAGAATTATGTTTAGGGTCAGGGTTAAGGTGTTTTTTAAGGTTAGGGTTAGGTTTAGAATTAGGTTTAGGTTTAGTGTTAGGGTTAGAATTAGTATTAGTGTTAGGGTTAGGGTTAGGATATGAATTAGGGTTAGGATTAGGGTTAAGGTTAAGGTTAGTGTTAGGATTATGGTTACAGTAAGAATTAGTGTTATGATAAAATTAGGGTTGGGTTCAGGTTAAGTTTAGGTTTAGAGTTATTGTTACAGATGAAATCAGGTTTAGGGTTAAGCTTAGAGTTAGGTTTAGGGTTAAGGTTAGTTTTAGAGTTATTACGGTTAGGTTCAGGTTAAAGTTAGGGTTAGGATTAGTAATAGGGTAATAGTAGGTTTAGGGTTAGGGTTATGGTTAGTGTTAAGTTTATGGTTACAGTTAGAATTAGGGTTAGTGTTAGGGTTAGGTTTAGGCTTAAGGTTTTGGTTAAGGTATCGTTAGGTTTAGAATTAGTGCTATGTTAAGGGTTAGGATTCTGGTTATGATTAGGTTTATGGTTAGTGTTAGGTTTAGGGTTAGGTTTAGTGTTAAAAATAGGGAAAAAATAGGGTTAGATTTAGGATTCAGATTTGATTTACAGTTAAGATTAGGATTAAGTGTTAGTTTTAGTGTTACAGTTAGGTTTACAGTTAGGGTTAGAGTTATGGTTAGGGTTATGTTTTGGATTAGGCATAGTGTTAGGGTTAGAATTAGGGTTAGGAATAGGGTTAATGTTTGAGTTAGTGTTAGGTTTAGGGTTAAAATAGGGTTAGAAATTGTTTAAGATTTCAGATTAAGGTTAGTGTTAGGTTTAGAATTAAGGTTAGGTTTAGGGTTAGCATTATGCGTATTGTTAGAATTAAGGTTAGTGTTAGGAATAGGGTTCGATATACAGTTAGGTTTAGGGTTAGGGTTAGAGTCAGCTCAAGGGTTATTTTACGGTTAGGGTTAGAGTTAGGGTTTAGGGTCAGGATCAGGGTTAGGCTTAGATTTAGGATTAGCGTTAGAGTTACAGTTGTGGTTAGATTCAAGGTTAGGGTTAGGGTTAGGAATAGAGTTAGTTTTAGAGTTAGAGTTAGGGTTACTTTTTTGGTTAGGTTTAAGCTTAGTATTAGGGTCAGCCTTAAGCTTAGGTTTGCAGTTAGGTTTAAAGGTATGTTTAAAGTTACAGTTAGGGTTAGGAATAGGCATAAGGTTAGGGTTATGGTTAGGATTAGGTTTAGCATTAGGGTTAGGGTTAGGAACTGGGTTAGAATTAGTTTAGGGTTAGGGTTAGTGTTAGCTTTACAATTAAAGTTGGAATTAAGTTTAGTTTTAGGTTTAGAATTAGAGTCAGGTTTAGGGCTAGGAATAGTGTTAGGGTTAGCTTTAGGGTAAGGTTTAGGAATAGGGTTAGAATTAGGGTTATGGTTAGGACTAGGGTTTCAGTTATGGTTAGAATTAGGAGTAGTTTTATGGTTAGCATTAGGTTAGGGTTAGGTTAAGAGTTAGGGTTAATTAGGTATAAGGTTAGGTTTAGGGTTAGGGTTAAGGTTACGGTTAAAGTTAGGTTTAAGTTTAGTGTTAGGTTTACAATTAAGGTTAGGGTTAGGGTTAGAGTTATTGTTAGTGTCAGTTTAGGGTTAGGGTTATGAATAGTGTTACGGTTAGTTGTAGGGTAAGGTTTAGGAGTAGGGTTAGGATTAGGCTTAGGTTAGGGTATGGGTTATTGTTAGGGTTACTGTTATGGTTAAAATTAGGGTTAGGTTTTGGTTTAGGGTTAGGGTTATTGTTAGAATTAGTGTTAGGGTTAAGATTAGGGTTAGGGTTTGAGTTATGAATAGGGTTATGTGTCGGTTTAGGATTCGCATTACGTTTAAGGTTCGGCTTAAGTTTAGGGTTAGGTTTACAATTACAGTTAGGATTAGGGTTAGAAATAGTATTAGGGTTAGGGTTAGGGTAAGGTTTAGAAATAGTGTTAGGGTTAAGGTTAGATTAATGTGTAGGAATAGCGTTAGGGTAAGGTTAGCTTTAGGGTTACTGTTACGGTTATAATCAGGATTCAGTTTAAAGTTAGGGTTAGGGTTAGTGTTAGGTTAAAGGTTAGGGTTAGGGTTAGAGTTAGGGTTAGGGTTAGGATTAGGGTTAGGGTTTGGGGTATGGTTAGTGTTAGAGTGAGGTAATGGTTAGGATTAAGGTTAGAGTTAGGTGTTGGGTTAGTGTTAGGTTTAGAGGTAGGATTAGAATTAGACTTAATGTTAGGGTCGTGTTAGTGTTGAGGTTAGCATTATGACTGATTTTTCATTTAGGATTAGATCTATGTTAATGGTAAGAGTTAAGATTAGAAATAGGGTTAGGGTTAGGGTTATGGTTAGGGTTAGGGTGAGGTTATGGTTAGGGTTAGGTTAGAGTTAACAATAGGGTTAAGGTTACTCTCAGGGTTAGGATAAGGTTAGGGGTAGAGTAAGGATTAGGGTGAAAATTAGAGCTAGTGTTAGTCTAGGGATAGGATTAGGGTCAGAATTAGAGTTAGGGTTATGGTTAGGTTTACAGTTAGGGTTAGATTTATCTTTAGGGTTTGGGTTAGTGTTAGAAATAGGGTTAGGATTAAGGATAAGGTTAAGGTTAGGTTTAGGGTTAGGGTTAGGGTTAGAGTTAGGGTTAGGGTTATGTTTTGGTTTATGAATAGATCTAGGAGTAGGGTTAGATTTAGGGTACAGTTAGGGTTATGTTTACAGTTACAGTTAGAAACAGGGTATGGTTAGGGTTAGGGTTAAGGTTAGGGTAAGAATTATGATTAGGGTTAAGTATAAGGTTAGGTTCAGGGTTAGGGTTAAGGTTAAAGTTTTGGTTACTGTTTGGGTTAGGGGTAGGTTTAGAGGTAGGTTTAGGAATAGGATTAGAAGTGAGTTTACGGTTATGGTTTTTGTTAGTGGTAGAATTAGCTCTAGGGCTAGGGTTAGGTTTTGGGTTAGTGTTAGGTTTAGGGATAGAGATAGGGTTAATCATAGTGTTAGCATTAGGGTTAGGGATAAGGTTAGGTTTAGTGTTAGGAATAGGGTTAAGCTTATGGTTAGGATTAAGGTTAAGGTTAGAGTTAGAGTTATGGTTATGGTTAGTTTCACGGTTAGGATTAGGGTCATGGTTAGTGTTAGGCTTAGGGTTAGGGCAAAACAGGGTTAGAAAATAGGTTAGTTTTAGGGTTAGAGTTGGGGTTACGGTTAAGTTTAGGTTTAAGGTTAGTGTTAGGTTTAGCATTACGGTTAGGTTTAAAATTAGGGTTAGATTTATGTTTAGGGTTATGGTTAGAGTTAGGAATAGGCTTGAGTACTTATTCTTTTTAATCCAAATCTAAAACTGGAGATATATGAGTTTAATGAGCCAAACTAAATAGAGGTTAATTATGAGGTGAATACTAAACACATTTGGAATTTTTACACTTACTACAAAAAGAACAAATTATTTGTGATGTGTTATACTGAATATAATGTTAAAAAATGTGTTATTCTCATAGATTTGTTCACTTCTAAATGGTTTTATTCAGGATAACTCCAAAGATGTGCATGACAAAGTTTCTAGTGGCAAATGTATAGGTGTCATTTTCTAATAGAAGAAATAATGTAACAAATTCTGAAATTACTTTTTTTGCAGTAATTTTTAAATTTCAAAATGCTAGCTATATGAGTGTTACACAACACTATGAATTTTAGTACTTTACTAAAATTTTAGAAACTTACATATGTCAGAAAATTTGATAACCAACAGCATTAAAAAATACAGTTCAATACTAAAGTTGCTAATTTTTCATTTTTTCCAAAATACTTATTATCACTAAGTTTAAAATTTTTTAATAATTGAAGTTACATTAATTTGCAATGGCTTTAATGCTAAGAAATTAATTTATAAATATCACTTGCATTTGAGGTAGAAGCTTAGAAGTTAGTCCATTTTAGATTACAGCTATTTTCTAAAGTATTTCAATAATTTTTTAAAATTGCTATTAACATGCATGCACAAAATCTAAATTTCCATGAGCAAAACTAGTTATTAATTGCCTCTAGTTCTGCACATGAGCATTCATCTGTCTTTCTCTATTACCAAAACTCTTCTTACATGTAGTGTTATCACCTGAAACACCCTAAGAGAGAGAAAAATCAACCAAGCAGATAAAGCTTGCAAAATAGCTTGTTTTGGGGTGTGCAAAATAGCTCTTCCACAGTGTCAAACACTGGCTTCTGAGCTGAATAACCATTTATAACTAAAAGTGGTCCAGAAACACACACACACACACACACACACACACACACACACACACACACACACACAAATATATGCCTCACATTACAATTTACAAGTAACAATCCTTTGGAGTTGATTTTTTATCTCATTTCATATTTTAGTCCCATTAATTATTGATTGATTATTTTCATTTTTTAATCAGTAAATATTTTTGAATGCATAAAATGTGCATTCTTCTATATATTGGACATAGCAATAAAAAACAAAAACAAAATAATTACCACCCTACTAGTACAAACTATGGAACTCAACAAATAATATATCAAAGAAATTGGTGGCTATTTCATACAGATTCATGTGATCAAGAGAAAGAATAGAATTCCTAGGTATGGAGCATTCAGGGCATTCCAGTATAAAACTTGGAGGTCAATGTGACTGAAAGATCGGTTGGAAATGAGATTGGAATGTGTATGTCATTCACACATCTACAATATGAGATTTATTCTAGACATTTTAGAAAGAAAGATGTTGAATGGTTTTGCTCAGAGAGGTAACATAAGACAATACAAAAGGATTAGTTTAAATTTGATGCAGAATAAAAGTGGGGTGAGTGTTATCAGAGAGGAATAGAAACAGAGCATAAGGCATTACTTTCCACCTAAGATTTGATAGTGGCTTGAACCATGGTAGTAGGCAAAGGAAATCGTGATAAGAGAGTCAAAAGACAGCCAAAAGGGTCTTGCTGATGAATTATATGTAGTATTAAAGAAGAGTATAAATGACTCTGTAATGCATGTTTCTCCTCCCAGGTATGGTGCTGGACAATAACAAGAGTTAATTTTTGGAGATTTTAGATTTGTGAAGCTTTTTAAATATGCAAGACACTCACAGGTACTGATATACTTTCAGAAAAGAAAACATGGTTCAGGATGAAATATTGACACCTAGAAAATGGTGCAGATAAAAAAATCCAATCCCTGGGTACTCAACACTTAGATAGATGTCAGGAAGAGGGTTCATCAAGGGATACTTAGAATTCACTTTCTTGAGGTAGCAGGAACACTAGGAAAATGAGTAATAAATGCATCATGTAAAGAACAAGATTCATAATGTAAAGGAGCGATCAAATGTAACCTGCTGCTATAAATAGAATGCCCTTGTGGATTTTTACATGATCACTTGTATTTATGAAAGTATATTGTAGTGAGAAAAAAACAGTAAGTCAAATGTTAAAATATCCCATTTATCAACGGGTCATTAAAGAGATCTGTAGAGGACTATAGCAAGAGAGTTTAGCGTGCGATAAATTCAGATGATGGTATTTACTTCAGAAAAATTGGGAAAGGTGGCAAAGGAGATATAATAATAATTGAGAAGCAATTTAGAGCAGAAATATACCTGTTATCTGTCTGCCCTTAGGATCTGCATGATGTTATTTATGGGAGCAACTCTTTGAGATAGCAGTGTCTCATATTGGAGAGAATTGCAGGGTGGAAAGAATCAGAAAGTAATATTTATATGTCTGGTTGAATTTTTGGTGAATATTGCTGATAATAAACTATAATTTTCAGAAAGTCCTGGGGAAAATTTGGTGGTGGAGGTAAAGGTGAGGTGGAAAACTGAGTCTCATTAGGATGTTTAAAGTATTACATGAGAAGAAGTATCTGTGTGAGGTATCTCTTAGTGTGAACACCTGTTTTTCTTGTAATAAATAAAAAGAGTGGAACTAATTTTTTCTCTAGGGCTATTGAGAACCCTCTAGGATGTTCCTCTCTTCAACCTATCAGTGAGTGGGTTATTCCATCTAGGGAATAAGGTGATTTTCAGGAAAATAATTTCATGTGATGTAGTACTCTACATAAGTTGGAGAAAGAGAGAAATAAAAAGATAGAAAGTTTAGCAACATATGAAAGCAACGTATTTAGCAACATATATGCTATAATAAGTAATTCAATGAGGAAGGCACAACTGCCATGTGGATTCCACAGAAGGAGACATTTTAGTTGGTAAAATAATACAAATGGTATCCTAGAAGAAATTGTAAGACACTGAAGGGTGTTTAGTTCCTCAGTAATTTTTTTTATTATTCATTTTATTATTAGTTTCAAGTAAACAGTACTTTAGTTAGACATTTATATAGTTTATGAAACAATCCCAATTCCCCTATCTTTTCTCTGGCTCTACACATAACCATTACAGTAGTGCTGACTACATTTTCTATGTCATGCTCCCCATATGCATGACCCTCTATCAACTACTAATTTGTACTTCTTTAACCCTACGCCACTTTCTCCCTGCCCTCAATCCCCCTACCCTCTGGCCGTCACTAGATTGTCCTTTATATTTGTGAGTCTATTTTCAAATTAGTTTGTTTTTATTGTTCTTTAGATTCTGGATATAAGTGAAATTTTATGGTATTTATCTTTCTCTGTAAGACTTATTTTGCTCAGCTTAAGAACCTCAGTGAATCTTGAATGAGGATAGCCTAAGCAGAGGAACCACAGTGAACCAAAACCCAGATAAAACGATGTGCACAGTGTGTTTGTGGAACAATGATAAGAGAGAGGGAATAGGAGTAGTATTTCTTTAAATGTGAACATTTTCAACTGCTTAGTTTAGTCTCGAAGTCTGGAATCTTCCACCATTTCAAATGTAATCAGAGCGAAAATGAGTTACGTAATTCTCAGCACATACTTAGAGCAACAAAAACCTTATTTGCAAGGGCACTGAATCTGGGTCAACCAAGCTCTGGTGCTTGAATTAAAGATGATCAAACAGATAAGAGAGAAGCAAAAGATGTTTAAAGAGACTTTTATACCACATAATACATGGTATTTGTGTAATGTACCATTTCATCTACCATACCTGCATATTAATTTTTTTAGTTCATCATGAAATGCAAAATGATAAATTTTAAATTTTAAATTCAAAATGATGTTATATGTAGGAAAGGAAAGAGAAAACCTATAGAGTTGACCAAGAAAGAGGAGGCTGAAACATTAATGAATAGAATTATGCTTACTGTCTTCAATCATGGATAGTAGATTAAGGGCATTACTAAAAATATGTTAGAGGAAAGGCAACACAATGAGAGTATTATTGAAATGAATTATCTAATGTAAGAAATAGTAAGAGATATTTGTATATGTGTATATGTGTGTGTATATATACATACACGCACACATATATTCTCTGAAATGGTACATCAAGTGTTCTTAGAGAGTGTTGAAAGTTAATTTTAGAAAATATAAATTGTGTTTCTAGTATGTGCAAAAAATACAGAGAAAAAGAAAACAGACTATCCATTTGCCCTTAGACAATTAATATTTTAGTAAACTAGACCCCTAAAAAATAAATAAATAAGGCTTTTATTTATATAAATATATAAGGATTTAATTTCTGACTCAAATATATGAAAGTTCATGACACGTTCACGTAATTCTTGAATGGTGTCAAAAGGACAATGAACAAAAGAGTTAATTTGGGAATATCCTCTATATTTACTAATGGTTATGACTAATGATTTTCATTAGTCATAGCAATCAGTCGTTTTAATTTATAGATACGGGAGAAAAAAGTAAAGTGATAATTTATCTCTTCAGCCTTTAATACTAGAATTATATCAGTTAAAGGTATAGCTCTTAGTATTTATCTGAAAGAATTAAAATGGCGACTTCATCAAGCATTTGCATGCCAATATTCATGGCATTACTGTTCACAGTAACTTAAATTATGGAAACACCCATGAACAAATTAATGCACTAACAAAATGTGGTATATACATACAATGGAATGGTATTCAGTCTTTAAAATATATATGCTAAGTAAAAACAGCCAGACACAAGACAAATACTATATGGTTTGAAGTTCCTAAGGTAGTCCAATTCATAGAAATGGAAAATAGAATGGAGGTTACCAAAGGCTATGGAGGGTGGATTGTTGGGTTATTCTGATTTACCCTTCTTTGGGGGCAAGTCATTAGTTGAATAATACTAACTGAAGTCTCCTATTCTAACGAAAAATAACTGATCAGTTTGGTTACCTCTGAATAATAGACTACTGATACAAAGATGTTATAAATGATTAAGGGGCAAGCAAGAAGCTAAAAGCAAATATTTACAACATAAATATTTATGCTCAAAGAAACGATATCCAGAATGTAGAAACAATTTTTTTAAAGCAAGTATTTAATTAACATAAACAAAATTTAAAAGTCATGTATATATGTCATATTATTCATAATTTTCTGTGTGAGATCAAAAAGATTGAACTAATCTTAAAACATTAGCTTTTCGGTTCCTCTTGTGCTTTTGAGAAATAGTCATCAATATATATTCCTTATATATAAAAATGTTGCCATTTATTTGCCTTTATTACTTTTTTTAAACTGGGAAAACTTCTTTACTTATTTTAGTCTACAGAATTTATTTAAATAGATAATGAAACAAAAGAAACCAACAAGTAAAGAATGCATCTCATTACAAGATAAGTGTGATTATTCCTAATTGTAATGTTATAAAAATGAAGTTTAGTAAAATTGGGTAATTTGCAAGTATCACTCAGCCAGCAAAGACAGAATTCAAAGTTAGATATACCATATTTCAAAGTCTTTCTTGTAATATCTATACTATTTGTTGCTTCCCATGGGAAGGGAGGATTAGAATCAGCAGAAGTAGAATGTTGACAGAAAATAAGAGAACATATTAAGTTTCTATGAAAATTTAGGAAATAATTATCAAGACAACTAAATGCTATTCAAATACAGATTCCTATGTGAATTATGACCCACTTTGTTAAGGTAACAAGTTAGATCTGGTTTTAGAAACACCTATCCACTTATTAACAATCTTTTCCAGTTTATTACATGTCATTTTAACTGAAACCATCAGTCTAATCTACTGCAAATAAAAGGAGAGGCAAAATATGATCAAGATTACTTTTTTAAATCTCTAGTATTTACCCAGAAGTTAATGCAAGGAGAATTAATTTCTCTTTCTACAAACTGCAGATATGAAAAACTCATTTTCATAAACATTTCATAATGTTGTCTGCATGTCTCCTGGAAGTCAGAAATACTATGGGCATTGCATTCTTCAGTTACTGAAGAAGACATATTTAAATTTATTGACAAGACAATAATATTTTTAAAAGCATCAAGAAAGAGAGAGTTCTTGATGCTCACAAATCTCTAATTCTTTATTACATTTCCTAAATAACTGTGAAATGGTGACAAGAGATTTAAAAGAATGTTGCTATTGAGAGAAAAAAAAAACATAGCCACTGTTAGAGGATGCAAATTTCCTTAGTGGCAAAAGTGTAGAATATGCAAGGGTAACAATGCAGAGATAATATAATTTGCTTCTAGACAGAGATTAGGGCTTCTGAGGGTTTAAAGTCCTTAGTCCTAGCCTGATAATTTGAGACTGATGGAAGAAAAATAATTGTGGCACATTCATGTTTTCCCAGTGTATCATCTTTTCCTAGGCCAGACTCACACCTGGTTCATGTCAAAAGTGGTACAGAGAACAAATTCTTACCTCAGGTTTGCATAATGCAGGAGGTAGAATTTTTCCTCTATGCTTCTAGGTTCTTCTGGCTGGTCTAAGAATTAAATTGACATGAGAGAATAACAGAAGGAAATCAAATTTGATTACGTATGTACATAAGATCTCATAGTTATGGGACCTCAGAAATGACCAAAGCTGGCAGCCTTTATATACTTGAGAGGATACAAAAATAAATTGATGAGGATTTGACAAGTCAAAGAAATTTGGGTTTGAGAGCTTATTTAGCAGGAACAAGTTGAGTTTGTGCTAGGGGTAGTAAATCAGTAAAAAAAAAAAAAAAAAAAAAAAAAAAAGTTTGTTCATCCAGTGTTCTCAGGCCCATATTCTGCACCTCTGATGCTAAAGCTGTTTCTCTTTCCTTCTTGTGTAGAGAAGGTACCTTTCCCATGGGACAGTTATTTTCTGCTTTCAGTAGGACATAGAACATCAGAGTGTCCTTTTTGCTGCTTTTACATAACTTTAATCAAAATATAAATACACCACCTTGGAATACTTTGGGGGGCTCACACTAGGGTCCAGTAATGCTATGCTAGGTTCTCTAAATGCTTCCAAGAATTTAACTCATTTATTTCCCTCAAAAATCTCACGAGGTAGCTACTATGGTTATTTTCAATTTACGGATTAGAACATTGAAACAAATGTGTCCTACCCATGGTCTCCAACTAGTCACTGGTGAAGCCATGACTCACAACCATGACAGTTGGATGGGAGACTATGCTCCATGCCTCCCAGGTGAAAGAACACTGGGCTGGGAGTCAAATCATTTGGATTCAGGCCCAGATCTTCTCTAAAGTCTCTATAAGATGCTATATTTTTATTATTCTGGCTTAGAAATGTCTTCTATTATGTAAATATTGATTTACAATCATGAGTTCTTGACCATCTTTCACCATTTCTGATAGTGTGTATGCTATTTACCTTAGGAAAATAATGGCATGAGGAAATAAATGCCAAATACATTAAAACTACTATTATATTTGAGAGCTATATTTTAAAATTCAAATAGTCTAGATTACTTAATTTTGAAATTCAAAGCATCATTTATGTATTCCAGATTTTGTGGTCTTATGTCCTTTGAAGCTAGTGTAATGTTTCATGACAATTTTCTTCCTAGTTGCTATATATAATGAAGATATAAAGAAGGACCAGTCTGAATCAAGCTCTCATAAATTATTATTTTTTATCTTTCTTTGCCAACTATGGGACAACCAGTTTATACAAATGCTTCTCATTGTTTCAAGAGAGTAGTATCTCTTAGGACATCTTCCTAACCATCTTTTTCTTCATGATTGCCATGTCATCTGACCTCATAGAGTTTGTACCTTGAACAAAGTGAATATACATAGGTGCTTTAGAATTCATTGCCTTCTTGGCTATGACCCTATAACTGAACTACCGTGTGTCCGATTTGACACTTAACTACATTATACTGTTGTCGTATATCTATGAGCCAATGTTCTCTACTAGAATTCAAATTTTGCCTAAGCAGGTGCTATGTTACCCCATAAACTGAACAACTCAAATTAATATTCATTTAAAATTTTATATGTTTCTTTATTTTTACATATAGCTATGTCTGTTAACCTGTTTAACCAAGACTTTCCATGTAATACTTGAATTAATTGCTTATTTTCAGATAAGTCATATATTCTTTCAATTATTTTCTAAGGCCTGACTACAACACTAAGAGTAACATGAACTATCATTTTTCTAGAAATGTCCCTTATTGTCAAAATTCGGAGATTAGATTTGATAATATCTTTGTGAAAGTTATGCATCTATCAGTGTTTTTTTTTATTCCTATAACCCCACCTGAGAAACCAAATGTCAAAAAAATTGTGTTTTCCTAACAACTGGCATGTTTTTGTTATATGGTTACAGCCTCTGTTGTGAGCTAATTATGTTTTCCTTTTGATCTGCTGGAGACTCAGAGTCAAATATTGGATTTATCTTTGCAATTTTACAAGTTGAATGCAATACACATGTATCAGTAATTTGTTCTCAGGACTCTCTTATAGTCTTTGCTTTCATTCCCTTTAGCTATTTTTATATTCTTATATATTATGTAGTTTTAAAAAAGACTTTATTTCTATTTTGGAATTCTGTGTGGTCTATGCAAACAGATACTCTGTTTCTAAGAGTCTGAACATTTTAAGCCTACATTTTTCCCCCTGTTTAAGTGAGGTACCAATTTCTAATATATATTTTCCTTTATTCATCTGAACAAGGACAAATTTTAGTTTTGTTGCTATTGGTATGAGTGGGAAAACCCAAGTCTAATTTTATAGGCACAAATAGTGTTCAGATAATTTTGCATATTTAAGGTTTACTCTGTTTCTTTTACTCTTCCTCTTCTCTACACAAATCAGTCTTTTCACTGTCATGGAAAAGAGATTTCAAACCATTTCATTCATATAATAGTAATTTAATTTAATTCAGAGTGCCTTATTTTGATTATCTACATTAGAAATGAGACTATTTTTTCCCAAGCTTATATGTATCTAGAGAATGAGGAAAGTTCAAACCCTTTGAAGTAGATAAAAAGTGGCTCCGCTAACTGAAAATTTCCTTATGTAAAGGATTGAGGACTTTTTAAATGTGGTTTAAGCCCTTGGACATACTACTTTAGGAAAAATAGTTTATTTGCTGAGTGGCCAAATCATTTGTCCTTTCCTCAGTTCACTAGTAGTGCATATATTTCAAAGTCTGAACACACTCTAGATGCATTAGAAATTTATTTAATACTTGCACATCTTTCAGATAATTAAATGTGTAACAATCCAGAGTATGATATGAAATATTATCTTTCGAGTCAAACTTGCATTTTATGTAGCAGTTTTTATATGTTTTAGAGCAGTGCTAATTTTGTATACTTTCCTATATTATGTTTCAAAAATTGTATTTCACATCATATGGTAGAGATCTGTCTGGAATATTAACGTTCAATTTAAAAATCTCAGAAAAAAATTTGAAATTGTGGACTGGATTGCAAGACACAATCCCAAAGATATTTCAGGCAAATAAAATACTTCTGTCTAAAAATGTCCTGTTATTGGTAGCAATGATAGTTATCAAGTACAGCAGGTTAGATCTGGAAGATGGGGTTGAAAGAGGGAATGCAAGTTAGGATAAAAAAATCATGGCTTTATCTGATTCTAGGTTTCAGAGTCCAGAATTGGAAGCCAGAGAGTGAGTTTATGACCTGAAAATTGAGTGATCGTGTTCACAGGTCACTTATATGATCACAGATTGATGAGTATTGCAGGACACATGAGTACAGACAGAGGCCTTTCTGCTGTTTTATACTGTAGAGCACTCATGAGGAATCTGAGGTAGGCAAGAAAATAGTGGAAGGAGACATGACTGAAGTCTTAGAAGAAGGACTTAGGCACTCGATAAAGAACAGGCATCACAGGAAAAGAACAGTGTGCCTTTCAGACACAGAAAACCCTGGCAGTGAGCTCAGAACACACTCACTGCAGGAGTAAGTAACAGCTGAGTAGGGCAAGGCCAGCTGATTCTGAGGTAACCACTTTTGAGGGAGAGGCTCCTTGTGGCTTTAATATTTTAGAAGATTCAAGCTAAAATTAGACCATGAGGTGGGGCTGAGACCAAAGTGCAATCAATCAATCAATCAATCAATCAATCAATAAAAAAGGAGCATCTCTTGACAGGAAATGAATGGTAGCTTCTGCTGCTTCTGTCAATTACTAAAGGAACGAGGGAACTTTTCATTTAAGACAATATTGATGAAAAGTTTAATCAAATGTGATAAATATGCTAAATCCTAAGATCATGAAGAATAAGGTTAATGAATACAAACCATAAAGGCCATCAAACAAAGTTTTACTATTACAGTTGAGATCTTTCTCTTTCACAAAGCATAAAAACAAGGCAAACTTACATTTTAAGTTTTAAACACCACTGGGCTGGATAATTTTGAACAAGTTTCTTAAATTCTCTAGGCATCAGGGTTGCTAGTGATGGCAATACGATCTATCAAAATTCTTATGAAGATAAATAAAAAGGTGCATATGAAGCACTGAGTACTGTGCCTGGCTCCCTGAAGTCTCTCAATAAATATTCACAGTCCTTGTTAGCACATTGATAGGAATAGCTCTTTACCTGTAAGGTAACTGTAATCTGAGACTCAAAATGTTCTAATTTAGCATGCATAGTGTACTTATTGTTATAAACTCACTTGAATATAGAATACTAATTTTAATGAATATAGAATAAATATAGAATACTAATATTTCCTCTGATTTTAATGGCAGAATAAGGAATTATAATAAAAGCTGACTGTTAATGTGAGAAATGTTTCTCCACTACATAACGACTCAGCAAATTCTAAATTTTGATTATGTATCATGATGGGAAATATTTCTCTCGAGTTTTGTTTGTGACCTGTGCTCTGAAGACCACTGAACCACAAATGAACATTAAATGTGACTAGAAATTCATATGGAAATTCGGATCCATTTCTATTAGTTTGTGGAGAGGAGGCACTGACATACTGGTGCAGCCCTTAAGCTGGGATCCAAAATGGGCTTAATTGAGAAGTTAGATCACTCTGACCCCTAGAGCTTGATTCAAAGCCTTTGAATTGAGGAACTTATATTCCACAGACCTTCTTTGTCAGCATGGCATGCCCGTTGCATCCTGTATGAGACTTATCGGTTGGTGACTTGGATTGCTGCAGTAGAGTTTGAAGAGGCATCCTGAAAACTCCCCTTATTGTAGCCAACATCTGCACTTCCAACACCTGAGAAGCGTGAGACAGAATTCGCAATACTGGCAGTTTCCTTGAGGTAAGTTCGTACCAAGTGGGATTTGGCAGCAATGCCTTGAGGCAGAGTGTATATGCTGAAGAGATGTAAAAATCTTTGTGCCCTTTACAATGGTACTGTGTTTCAAAGCAAAGAATATCTCATTTTATTACAGACAATCTGTTGCCCCCAAATGGCCCCAAATTATTTCTTGAAAGACTGGGTTCCATATTCTAGAAGACCCACTAATAATTTGCTGCTCATTTTGGGACTCCCTGAGAAGTCTGAGGCTGTGTGCAAAATAATATATAACAAGAAACTGTGGTCCTACCAAGAAATTCATGTCATCCATTTTGAATTGGACCATGGTCTTTTCCCCACTGTTCTAGAAACACATATAACTGAAATCGATTCTGTCATGAATATACCCCTATTTATGTTGTAACTTGTTGTCATTACCAGAGAAGATGTTTTGAAAAGCTCGAACTCAAACCAGAGTCCTTGAACTTACACTCTGTACTTACTGAATGCCTGAAGGCAGGTCTTAAATCAGTGACTGCCAGGTTTAATTTCTAAACCGCTTCTTTGTCACTCATGTGGCACAGGTTTCCTTTTTAGAATAGATGTAAAGCACTTTTTCATGCAGGTGAAATGATTATGAACAATGATGTGAAATGTTTCTGTTGAGTTTTGCTTCCAATTGTGTCAGAAGCCAGCCGACAAAGTAATTCAGGGTCCTGAAAGGGGGAGCAGGGACTGAGGAAAAGAAAGAAGACAGACAGGATTGCAGGAGGGAGCACAGATTCAAGCTGTGTCCCCGAGTGTATTTAGCACAGCATATATATACCCTTGGAAGAGCATGAGAAGCGAAACCCACAGATATGCAATACAATTGCTAACATTCACACAAGAGACCAAGTATTCTCAAAACATCTTTGCTCCTTAGGTCAAGGACTGTTCAACTCTTTGCCTTGAGTCTTAATTAGAACTCCCTCCTCCTGCACCTGCAGACCACAAAGTCTGCCAACCCTGCAAACTTCTTGCTTTGCAAGCAGCTTTAACCCTTTCTGCAGGGCACTCAAACGGCTTCCAACACAATTGTGTTCTTATCCAGCCCGATCCACAATTGAACGCTAATTATGAGTCAGAATTCATATAGAAATGCAGGGCCATCTCCATAAGTCTTTTCAAAGAAGGCACTGACATAGTGAGGGAGCCTTATGCTGGCATCCAAAGTCCGCTTAATCATGGATGTAGATCACTCCAATTGGTAATGTGTGATTCAAATCCTTTGATTGAGAGACATATTCCACAGACTTCTTTGTCAGCATGGTAGTCCAGGGGCATCCAGTATGCAAGTTCTGGATGGTGATTGGAATTACTTGTACTAGTTTTAAGAAGCAACTTGAAATTTCCATGTAATGCAGTCATCTTCAACTCCTGCAAAAATATACAGAGTATAAAAGAGCAAATTTGGGTAAAAGAGCACTTTCATTGATGTAAATTCCTACCAAGCGGGATCTGGCAGAAATGCCTTGAAAAGAGTGTATATGCTGAAGGGACAAGAAATTTTTGTGCTCATTGCAAAGGTACTATATTTCAGTGTACAGAAAATCTCAATCAATTACAGACAGTTCATTCCAAACAGCAATGAAACACTTTTTCAAATGCCTGTGTTCTGTGACAGAGAAGACTCACTAATGATTTGGTGCTAGTGATGGTACATGCTGAGAATGCTGAGGCAGCTCTCATTAAACCACAGCTGTTGTGCATGCGCTTGATGCTAGCCAGGCCATAGACTCTGCCCTCTCCCCCCCAGCCTTTTGCTGTGTCTAACCATCCCCCATCACTCTGTTCTTTTCCCTGACTCTTTCCTTTCTTTTCCCTTCTACTGTCAGATTCCACCTTCATGCCTTGCCCCATTACAATGCATGTGAATTTTCAAGTAGGCTGTTTCCTTTGCCTTTCAGGTTTCTTTTCAAATTTACAGGCAATTCTACATTCCTTCACTCACCCATTCTCCCTTTTTCAGCACCCAAACACCACTCCTACATTCCACAAATTATCTATTTCACAGCCCACTTCTGGCCAGTTTTCCACAACCCCAATCCTCACCTTAGTTTCTTTCACCCCAGTGAAAAGCTGTGGGAGCTAAAATTTTCAGATGACTGTGGGAACATGTTAGTCCCAGATTTCCTACCTATCTAGTGGCTGGTTCTGAAATGCGAGCATTCCCTATCAGTCAGCTTTGTGCAGGAAGACTCTGTATCACCCAATTACCATACAGTCATTCCCCTAGACCCCTTTCGCACTTTACCACCCCTATTCTCATCTCATAAAAGACTGGCCTTTATACTTGAAACACTTACAAGGGTTTCCCTCACAGAATCCAAGCGTCCTGTATTGTTTCTTAAGGAATAGGAATTGTTTCAGGGAGGGCAGAGCTGAGTTGGTGGAGGCAAAGACCCTGACAGGGCAGAACTATTAAACTGTCAGGTGCAACCTGGGTCCTGGGAGCCATAATTTAACCTGACTGCCAGAAGACAGGGGCCTTCCCAGTACCCTTTGTCCTGGCGAGAAGGTTTATTTTTCTATAAAGCTTCCTTTTTGCGTACAATCTTGAGAAAAGGAGCATCAAGTATTCATCACAGCTTTCTCTTCATGTCTTCATTCTGGGCTACCCAATCCAGAAAATAGGATGCTGTAACATCTGTGGCTTTTGAGAAGCCAACTTCTCACTCAGAATCAAACCCCTCCAGTTTGAGTTCATCTCCTTTTCCAGTCAGAGGATTCACATGGTCCACATGCTCCCATGAAACAGTCACACATTAGATATGCCAGTCATCTTCAAGCTCCTCTCACCTTACACCAATGTCCTGTGCTATCATCCCTGTGACTCAAGTGAAAACCATCCTCTCAAATCCGCACGGTGATCTGGTGGGTCCACATTTCCGTCAGCACCAGAGAGCCCTTCTTGGCGTTGGCGCCTTAAACCCCGCGGTGGTCTGTCATTTTGTGCGAATGAAACCTAGCTCAAATACATGGTTTCAGAAGCTTAGGAATAGTTCATGTGTGTCTACCTATTAGCCCACAGCTGTTGAATCAGTTGCATTTTCAGCACCTGCTGCCTGGGGTTTGACCACCACCCTGGCGCTGACACTCTGTACACATGTAGATTTCCTCACGCCACCATGAGGCTCTGTCAGCTCTGGTCTGTTGTCTGAATTTCAGAATTCATTTGGTTTCTTTTGCTTCTTTACTTATTGCACTCATTTTCAAGTCCATATGGAAAAAATGGAAAATTAACAACTTTATTCTTAGCCTTTTTTTCCTGCCGGTTAGCAAATTTTCTCATATTTCTAAGATTCTAAAATTTTAGTAAAGTACTAAAATTTATAATGTTGTGTTACATTCCTATAGCTAGAATTTTGAAATTTAAAAATTACAGCAGAAAAAGTAATTTCAGAATTTGTTACCTTATTTCTTCTATTAGAAAATGACGACTTTACATTTGCCTCTAGAAACTCCATCATGAGCAACTTTGGAGTTATCTTAACATCTTTTAGAAGTGTATGAATCTATGAGGAAAACACATTTTTGACATCATGTTCAGTATCACACATCACAAATAATTTGTTCTTATTTTTGTAATAAGTGTAAACCCCCCAAATGTGCTTAGTATTCACCTCATAATTAACTTGTATTTAGGTTGGCTCATAAATTCATATATCTCCAAGTTTCAGATTTGGTTTAAGCAGGATATTAAGTTAAATTAAAAAACATGGTTATAGTTTATCTGCAAATTTAAGCACTTTGTTTTTACTGCAATTGTCTATCTTAATTAAGTGACTCATACCTTAATTCTTAACCCAGAAGCAAACATTCTTGCAACTTCAATACACCTCCAGGGTAGAATTTTTTCTGGAACATTGGAGAATAATCATTTTTATCTTGAATCTCAATATGTACTTTTACTGTATGATATAGAGGATATAAAATAATGTATTTTTATTGGTTGTTATTTATTCTCAAAAATGCCCTACAGGGCATCTTTATCGTACTTTATTTTTTCTGAAACAATGGAAATTGCTTAAATCAAAAAAGCCATTCCTAAATGTCATATCTAATACCACAGAATCCACAGAAGACACTTATATTGATGCCTCTGGCACCGATAATATTAAATTGTTGCTATTGCTTTTAATTTTGATGTCCTGGTCATTCATTTTACTTAATTTAATAGAAACTACAGTATTGAATGATACCAAGTACACAAAAGTGACACCAATATATAAACCCCTTATGAAGTAAATGAAACTGCTATAAACAATATATACATATATATTTTATTTTTAAAATTAATTTTCTAGGGTGATATTGATTAATAAGATTATATAGATTTCAAGTGTACAATAGGATAATCCAATATTTGTATATTACGTTGTGTGTACCACCCAAAGTCAAAATTCTGTCACCATATATTTAAGCCCCTTTACTCTTTTCTACTATTCCTAGTTCCCTCTAGTAACCACTAAACTGTTGTTTGTGTCTATCAATTTTTGTTTGTTTGTCTTGTTTGTTTTCTGCTTTCAGTTTTACATCCTCCAGGAGTGATATAATATGGCAGGCAGGTTTCCTGTCTTGCTTATTTCGCGTGGCATGATTATCTCAAGACCATCCAAGTTTTCACAAACAGCAGTATTTTAGCTTTTCTTATGGCTGAGAAATATTCTGTTGTATATATGTACCACATCTTCTTTAGCCAATCATCTATCGAAGGGTATTTAATGTGTTTCCATGACTTGGCTACCATGAACAATAAAAATATTATATATATGTATACACACACACATATACATACACATACAACATACGTACATATTTTATACACTCCAGAGAGTAAAGTAAAATAATCATTTAAAATTTCAATTCTGAAGTTATTTAAAAAATCTCTAAAATTAACATGTATAGAAAGATCTAGATCAATATGTACACTATTGATAGTTAATGATTGTAAATTTCCTATAAAATAATGTATCCATTTTTAACAGTTGAAGTTTCTCAAGCTTTTTTCTCATAAACAATATTACAATATAAGATTATAAGATAGCATGCTTCCATATCAATTACATTTCAGTCCACATCTGTTATGTAACTAATATAGAATGTAATTATATTTAATTTAGCTTTAAATAAATCATAGAATAAAAATTATGATAGAATTTTAATGCCAGAGATTATGAAAACAGGTACAATTATGAAAAAATTATTATAGTATGTACTTAAATATCTATCTAAATTTTTTTAAAAAATTTATCTACTAGGTTAGGGCATCTTTAACTTTATATGAATAATAATGTAATAATAATAAATATATATATTTAACATGTATTTATCTCAGCTTTTTAAAATTGGTTGCTCTTCATGTCTTTAACTTCTTTTCATTTGGATTATGTATTAGTTTTTTCTCTTTATTTAAAATTACTTGACTAAATTTTTTATTCATGAATTAACTTTTATTAGAATTGAATCATTAATCTCTGTAGGAAAAGAATCTCTTTTTACTTGACTTGAATTTATGTTTCCCAACTTTAAATAATTTCTTCTCCTTGTTGGGTGTCCTTGTTGAATGTCTTAATGATATGATACCCAAGCCCTAGAAAATGAAGGGCAGGAAGGGCAACATAAATGAACCTGGAGGGCACTGTGCTAAGAGAGATAAGACAGAAAACAAAAAGTAAATAGTGTATCTTCTCACAGGCATCAAAAATAATGTTAAGCAAAATCTATTGAGCCATAGCCTAGATATAATACGAGTAATTCCCCATATATGCTATGTGACCTTACATAGGTCATTTAACCATTGTGAGCTAAAGTTTCTCGTTAATAACATAGGAATCATATCTCTCTTATATAGATTAAATGAGCAAATGCATGCAAGGCATTAAATAAATGGTAGCTTCCCTATTTCGAATATGACACAGAGCTTACAACCCTCAAGGTAAACAGAAACTATTAGTAATATCATAATCATCATCATCATCTTCATTATCATTATTATTATCTGAAAGAGAAAAGAATATCAATGCCATAAAAATTTTTTTAAAATATTGAGTTAAAAAAAATAGTTTTTATGTGGGGTATTTTATAGGGAATATCAAATAGTAGAACATACATATATTTGTATCATAAATAAAAATTAAGTGGTAATAAACATTGAAAACATGGCAAAAGTGCCTTATTAAATATACATTCTTTTGTTTACATGGCAAAACTACAAATTTACAGAAAACTCATTTTAAAAACTGAACAGTCTTTGAGAAAAAACAGACACACACTATAAATTATTTGATGTAAAAATATTCTGACATTACAAACAGCTTAAGAATCATTTTATCTTAAAATGCAGAACCTTAGCTGAGACACAAAATGTTTGAATAAACCATTAAATCCACTGTGTATTTCTGACATATAATTAAAACCAAGAGTATATTTAAGCACACAGCTGTTTTGTTTACACAGAAGCAGTGATTGGTAAATTGATAAAATATATAAATAACAAGAAAATACAAGCCAATACCAACAACAAAAGATTGGATCTTGCATATGAAATGTACTAAGCCCTTGAAAAGGTACATTAACAGTAGTAATTTGTATCATTTAGGCAGTCTTGAATTGCCATATGCACCACCCCCCCCCACACACACACACACAATCAGAAAGAATTATGACTTTCTTTCTTGAGACTATACAGTAATTAAGGTTAAGTGAGCTCATAAGGGAGAAGCACTGGTCCAAAAGTATTAGTATCTTGATTTCTACACAGAGTTCCTAAAACACCTTTTAAATAGGGGTAACAGGAGACATTTTGTTCTGCATTTAGGCTGTGACCCCAGTTCTTAAAACATAGCTCCTAAGACTTGTATAATTTTTGAATGATAGGAACTTCTGATACGGAGCTCCTAAATCCCAGGGAATTTCCTGAGTGATAAGAACATCTTTGGTTCTAATGAATTTACCCTTGGTGGGCTTCAGGATGGGTGATGGTTGCAGAAAGAGCAATCATGATTTAAAAGTTTTAAACATTCATTTCTATACCCCACTCTAGAGAGGGAAAATAGCAGAAAATGGAGTTAGTAATCTATCATGCCTATGTGATGAAGCTTCCATAATAATCTCTAAAATGTGAAATTTGGAGAGTTTTCAGGTTGGTGAACACTACGAAAACAGAAGCTCTTGAATTAGATGCTTCCCAGTCTTAACCTATGTATCTCTTTCTCTGGCTGTTTATCTGTATCCTTTATCACATCCTTTAGTGCATAATAAACTGGTAAATGCAAGTAAGTGTTTCTCTGAATTTTGTGGGCTGTTCTAGAAACTGACTGAATTTCAGAAGGGGCACTGTGGGAACTTCTGAGATATAGGCAACTTGGAAAAAGTTGTGGGTAGTCTGAAGACCTTGTCATTTTGATTGCCATTTGAATTAGGAGGCAGTCTATTGGGACTGAGCTTTAACTTGTGGGGTCTCCAATAACTCCAGTTACTATTGAAATTAAATTAAATTATAGGATAGCCAGCTGGTGTCCCTAGGAATTGCTTGATGAGTGGCAAACCCATATATCTGATCTTAGAAGTGTTTTATATATGGTAGTAGTGTGAGAGTAAAGGAGAAACACAAGCAGAGTGTGTTTATTTTCCTATATACTATATGTTAAGCATACTCACAAACTTTTTTGATCATTTTGTTAAATACTATGGAAAGAGTCAAAAAAACATTTAATCTATAAGATATGACTTAGTAGCTGAATAGATTTATCCTCATTAGGTATAAGTGTATATCTAAATATTTTTATAAAAATTATAGACCATATCCCCATAAAAAGGACTAGTAGGCATGAGTAAAGACTTTTCATTTTAGAGCAGTCATGCTCTCCAAGTATCTCATTGAAAACTGTTGCTTTCAAATGCCACTTGCGAAAAAACTAAATTTTCAGAAATACGAAAAAAGTAAATTACAATCCTCCACATGGTAGAACATTAAACAGTCATTAACATGAAGCTTTTGAAATATATCCAGAGATGTAAAATATTTTTGATTTAACATGAAATAAAAAGAAAAAAATTCAAGATTTTAAAACCAAAAATATGTGATCAAAATTATGTATGTGTGTGTGTGTGTGTGCAAATATGCAAATGTTAAAAGCATTTAAAAGTACAGGATTATAAATTATTTTCTTTTTTATAGTCTTTTATGTAATGACACTACTTTCATAATTCAGAAAAGGTTAATGTTAAATATGTTGAAAGACTAGAGGACAAAGAGAAAACAGAAATGAAACACCGTTAGTTCTTTCTATGCCTTTTGCTAAAAATCATCTCTTGAATCTAAAGAGCCTGAGGAGACACCATAAGAATCTTTTCTGTTTTTGAATCAACAAGCCCTAGCTGATGCTAGTTAAGCATTCATTATTTCCCCCCTAAATAAGATGTCACTTACTTGTTTGTCTGTAAGAAGATATTTCCTCAGGCATATATGATTTACTTGTGAAGATTTAACCAAGAAGCAATGTCTACAGAGAGTAGTAGCCTTGCAAATACAATCTAATTATTCTTTATCTGTATAGCTTTGCTTCACTCATTAGTCACCTGGCACATAACATATTTAATAATTAGATTTTTATAGAAATTTTAGATGTAATGCAAAGTGAAGCAATTCAATTACAACTACTACCTCAATGAATGTATTTAATATAGTCTTAGAAAGTATTTAATGAATTCTTATTAAATAGAAGCTTTTAGTTCCTGCAAGTTTTATTAAATTCAAGCATTATTTTTATCTTTCCAAAATTTCTAAGGAACAAATAATACTCTTGAAGCAACATAAACTTGTAAATTTTGCAAAGTTCAGCCATTTAAATTTCCAAGCATCAGTCATAGTAGAAATAAAAGTAAAATTTTCATTATGATAGAAAGTGAAATCTAGCACTATCACCTTTAAGTAATATGCCACTCCTCTACATCTGTCCCTACATTTCTCATCTAATATTTCAGGCAAACACATTTTACTTTTTTGATTCGTTTGCCCCCACACATTCCACTTAATATTGCAGTCAATGACAGTTTGGGTCTACATTGGTTTTTGAAAGGGTAAAGCAGAATTTTGTGGCTTATCTGCCAAACATCCGTTCCTCCTTTATTTTGGATACTAAACTCTATTTTTTCCTCCACTTTTTCTCTAATTAAGCCTTCTGCTCTTAGTCAAACTGTCACAGTGGTCTGCACTCCACCCTTGGCCAAGGGGACATGAATGTCTTAGCTCAGTCTACTCAGATGCTCTCCCTCAGACACTTGACCCCTGTGTTTTAGGACATGATCCTAGTTGTCTTGATGGGACTGTCTCCCTTCATTCTGAGTTTCTGACCAAGATTGCTAAAGCTTATCTGGTTTTGTTGGTTCTTATTTAGACTCCATTCAACTTTTCCTTTGTGCAAGCCAGTAAATATTCTTTCGATAAGTTCTTTTTATGTGCTTTCAACCAAATAACCATTCCAAGTCCAGTTGGGAATGACCAATTTAGTCCATGTCAGAGAACAGGGACCATATCTTATCACCTACAGAGTTTGTATTTTCTCTCCCAAAGTACCAAAGACATTATAAAATGAAATTTTTTCACTTAGTGATCAATACTTAATCACATATTATATTTTTCACATTTTCCCCTTTTCAAAATAGATAACTACATTATTATGACCATTAATATGTGGGAAATATTATCTGTGATTTTGTTCATGCATTATCTGATCATTAATAAAGATTAGGGTACTCACAGTTAAAGACTCTAAAATGTATGACTGCTTTTGTAATATATTGCACACTAAACCATTGGTTACATAAGGAAATTAGAGAAAAACACATGGAATCCTATAAACGATAATTGAGAAGAATAAATGAAGCACTTTCTGTATGTGATTGCTCTATTTTTAAATGTCATTCCAACATATCATAGCTAGTAATAACAATAAATATAATGCTAATAACAATTATAACTTTTTAATTTGATGTTATTGTAATAAGTACATTGCAGATATCATTTTGCTTGAAATTTTCAAACACCCTAAGAGGTGTCATAATATTTATCCAAATATATAATGTCAAAGATTCTAATGCTTAAAGAGATTAGGAAATGTCCAAGATGAGTGTGAAACCCAGGCCTGTCTGTTACCAAAGTCAGAAAACTTGAACAATTGATTACATTAAACTTTTAGGTACTTGCCTTTTCTCTACTATTCTATTAAGGTAACTTTTAATTTGAGTAGTACCACTGGAAACTCATTTGAGTCATAATTTTTTAGTAAATATATTTTATAGAATTTCTCTTTATCTCTTGTCTTTAATCTCGTGTATATCTTAGCCTTTATGAAATATCATCAAATAGGAATCTTCCATTAGTTAAGCTGAGATGTTGGACTGGTTAAAGTATCCAACTGCCTTGTGCATTTTACTAAAATATTCGCATAGCAATCCCTATTATGTCGTCTTAATAGAAAGCATATGCTGTAAATTAATAACTGTAAATTAATAAATTATTTTGAAAAATGAAAGTAACAGCATTAAAATAATATCTTCCTTAAAATCTTGTCTGTAATTATTTTCAAGATATTCCATAGGAGTCCAATTCAGTATAGATATCAAGAAGAAGCAAAACAGGAATAAGATTGATTAATTTAACTTATAAAAGTTCCTGGGAATAAAAAAGAATTAGCTTTGGAAGAAGACTTGTGTTTTGAATAATGATTAAAAAGAATGATAAAGTAAACTTATGTTTCTTATTTCTGAAACATAAAATTCTCAGTTTGTGCTTTTAGATTCATATACTATGTAAATTAAACTAAAATGCAGGCCTCAAGATATAAAAATTAAAAATCAAGAGATATTTAAGAATACACTAAATTATTAATTGTGTCTTGTGGGGGTAAAACCAAGAAATCCTGTACTTAACTGTCATTTCCCTGCTTCTTCCACAGAAAAGATGTCACGATTTGACATTAAATGTAGTTATTGTGTTGTCAAACTGACCGAAATTAAACATTTTTATTTAGTCATACATTTTCTAGAACATCAGTAATGTTTGCGGTTTTCACCATCCTCTACCCTCTTGAAATTCTTCCTCTTTTGGCTAACAGGCCATTAATTTACACAACTAACTGTTCTTTTCCATGGCCTCTTCAGTAGCTATTTCTTTCTCTCATTCACTAAATGGAGGGCTTCTCCAAATTTAGCCTTTGGCTTCTTTCTCTTGGCAATCTCTGAGAGAGACAGGGCTAGATGACCCTAGAGGCTCATTCATTCTTCTCTTACGACAGATAAAGATTTAAGTAGGTCATTGGATTAGAGCTGGCTCAATGGAGCTAAACTGCCTCTCCTTGTTAGAAGCTGCTTAGCTTTATCAGCTCTCTTGCTTTAGAAAATGTTACCTTGACCAAGAAGTTCCCACTGTTAACATGGTCAATGCATTTTTCCTTACCTCACATCCAAATTCTCTTTTAATACTATTGTAAGTACATTGCTTTTAACTCTTCTTATGGTGTGATAGAGCATGTACCAATGAGTTCATCTTTCTATGGGTTGGGGAAACTAGAGAGATGCTGTCTGTTCTTTGATGCCTGTTTGCCTGATTTCCCAAATTAAACTTCATTTTATGCTTATACCAGGTGATGCTAGTGACCTTTTGCATAACAATCTCTTGGCTTAAGTAACCACTCTTTAGATTTCTTCTAAAGTCTATATGCCCAGGCTCAAAACTGTTTTGAATTTTTAGTTTATTTCCAACTATTTTCTTGATTTAATTTATGTCACGTAGGATCAAAAGTATAACATTATCTTTGTTTTCTCTCTCTTTATCGCCAGTCATCAAGTCTTATCAACTTTTCTTTTGTATATGTCCTGTATTTTCCCCATCACACTGGCTGTAATAATTAATTGTATGTGTTAACTTGACTGAACTAAGGGAAGCCGAGATAGCTGGTGAAATATTTTCAAGTGCATCTGTAAAGGTATTTGAGATTTCAAGCAGTAGACTGAGTATAGAAGGTAACTCTCACCAGTGTTACCCTCAAAATTAAATTAATCTATGTCTATTTCTGTACATTTACCTATTATCTATCTGTCTATATATTTGTCTGTCTGTCTGTCTATCTGCCTATCATTTATCTGTCTATGTATCTATCAATGTATCTCTTATGTGTCATCTATTAATTCTGTTTATCTGGAAAACCCTAAGATACTTGCCCAATACTTGTTCAGGCATAGACTATTCTTTTAAGATCTATCTGTTTCACGCCATTCTACACAGTGACTAACCTTTGTCTTATTGCTCTCACTAAAGAGAACCTGTAAGTACATATTCTCTGCATTTGTATTTCAAATAATTGTGAGAAAAGTAAAACTGAAAACATATCATCCCACATATTCAAATTTCCCTGTTCTATTTCCTGGTATTTTAATCTGCAGGTTTATTGAAAAGAAGTACAACAAATATTTTTAAATAAACATCTCAAGTGATTAACATCAGGTATTTCTGAAACCACATTTTGAGAAACACTGGTTTATTATATTTCTTTTACTTATCTGTTTCCCATTTCTTTTCTTCATGAATCCATTGGTACTGCTATGCTACTCACTGTCCTCTGAACTCACCTTGTAGTTTTAATTCCCAAAGTTTTGTCTTCTAATGTTCTCCCTCAATCGCTTCTCATTCCTCTTCCACCATCTCTAATCAGAATCAACTACATTAAACAAATCAGTTCTTGCTTCAAATAAACTTTCCACTTTCTTCCACGGTCAGAAAGCTATTTAGTCCACTACAAGATTTATTTTCTTTACACTCAAACCATGCTTGACTATGTTTCTCTGATAGCAATTAGCCACATATTCCTTTAGTGCTACTACTTATTTTTATGCTTCAGCATCATAGCTTCTCCACCAGAATATAAACTCTTCGAAGACAATGATGTGCTCATACTTATACCCTTGTATAACTCAGAAAGATGCTTATGCTGCTCAGGTACTCAATATATTTATTTAATGCATACTTTTGGCATGATCCTTGAAGCATGGAAATAATGTTTCAAGAGGCATGTGACAGAAAACAGATTCATATTACAGATATTTCAAAAATAAATGGAGCACATTTGTGTAAGTAAAATAATGAATTAAAACGTATAAGTCTTCAAGAAAGGTTATATATTTGTATATACACACACAAACACATATAATAATTGTTTGGTTTACTTTGTCTTGTAAATCTCTCACTTGGTCCATTAATACAATTTAGGATATTTTTTTTTCTAAAAATAAGATGTATGTCTTTCCTGTATAATGAAACATGAAATAAAATTCAAAACCTCATGTCTCTTATATAAATTATCTTGTTTCTACATAACTGTACGTTAGAACACTAGCATTAGTCAGAGTAATAATAATTACAAAAGGATCCCCAAAGCCGTTACCAATCTATGGAATGTACTCAATGATAATAAGTAATATCTGATCTCAAGATCAAAACAATGTAATCCCACTCTCCTGTATTGTACATTTATTTACCATTTCTAACTTAGAAGGTAGTAGTTTCTGTTATTTGGTCATACGTTTCGCATTTTATTATCATTTTCTATGAGAAATATATGAGAAGTATAAAATTGTTTATATTAATTAGTCTAGATCAGAATTACATAAATTTAGCCAAAGTCAATCATAACAGGCTCTAAGAGTAAGGAAAATATGATTCTTGTATATAAATAATAAATGTCAAAATGTGAAGTTTAATAGTGTAATAGACAACAAGACCCCATTTTTTTGATAGAGAACACCAGGCATGCAGTGTAGTGGGGAAAATTAATTTTCATTCTACTTTCTAAGGACTTTAGTTGGACTAAAAATCCAATTAACATGAAATAAACAGGGCAATAAAAGATCACATTTATTATACATGTAAATACAAGAGTTCCATAAGAATGTGAGACCCAATGACAAATTAGGCAGTTAAGGTATATCTTCAGCTAAGAAGAAATTGGGGATTGTGGTTTTGGACTTCAAAGGACAAGACAACAATTCACATGGAGATGGAAAATCAAATATTTGATAAATAAATGTTTGTTGGGCCGTCTTTAACAATGGGATACAGAGAGGACTTAGATCAAATGAGCCTTGCTGGTTTCTCCCTGTCTATCATAACTAGTTCCTATGAAACTATAGGTATCTATATAATAGAACACTTCATGGAGCAGGTACACTTTAACTTCTTTTAGGCAGTTATGGGAGAAGTTCAGAAAATTTTCCTGAATCTTATTTTATTAAATCTAATCAGCTTAATATACCAATACACCCAATGGCATATTTTGGGATGCAAAATTCTGCTTCCCCTCAGCATCAAACACAATTTACCAGGTAATTTGTCTCTTGTACAAGCCAGGGAGAGTTCACTCCTTTCCTCTGAAAAAGATCTCCATCTGCATACTGTTATTTCTACACTTCTCTTTCTCAGGACCCATGTCAAATTACATCTCCTCTGAGGTCACCCACATAGTACCTGTGCTCCTGAGATTGAAACTGAGCAATACATAATTGGATAATATTATATCCTTGCCTTTGAGAACCCATATACCAGATCTATTTGTTTCCCATGATACAGGAATATAGGGATTAAGGAAAGTTTTAAGAATGAAATGACTTTTAAACTGAGCCTTGTAAAATAGGAGTTTATCTGTGAAAAAAATGAAGAAAGGACATTATAGAGGTAACAGTGCAAGCAAACACAACAAGCTGTAGTTATTCCTTGAGATGAAAGGAAAATCACTTAAACAATGTGGAAACTGAGAGAAACAATGACTTAGAAAATGCCAAGCTAAAGAGGATTGAGAACCCTAAGGAAAGTGAGCAAAAGAAACTTCTGAAGGTTCATTCTATTTATATTCCTTCTATGTGGTTCTTTCCCCCATATTTCTTTCTAATATATGAACTTAATATTGAAATTTATTTTTGTCTCATTAATAAGAAGCTGTTTTTATTTCTTTAGTATATTAAACCAAAAAACTTCAGTAGCTTCTTAAGGTTGGTCAAAATAGAATATGTCACTGAAAGAAAAGTGTTCACTTTCCATTTGTTATAAAGTAAAAATTAAATGAAATGACAAATAAATGAAATGAAAAATAAACGAATCTAGCAGCTATACTAAATCTTTAACAAAATATTAAAAATATTAGTGCTGTCTGACTTTGTAGGAAAGATCGGACCTTAAATATATAACAATAAATTATGGAGTGTCAATTATTGCTCTTGTAAACAATATAAATGATTAATGTATGTAGGAGAAAGGTCTGATAATTTTTCTTCTTATTTTTAATGGCTAAAATTAATTTTATGCTTATGTTATCCATATAATGGCTCCAGGATTTTATTTATGGAAATGTTGCTATTTGTGTAATGTATCTGACTTATCAAGTTTTAACTCTTCTGTGCATAGATTTTAATACATACAGACTTAGAAAATGGCAAAAAAACAAAGTTGAGAACGTCACTGAAGCTGAGAAAATGAAACTGCTGAAGGTTTATTCTATGCACATTCCTTCTGTGTGGTGCTTTCCCCATATTTAAAAAGGCATAGTTTTCCTCTATTGAAATGGGAGTTTTCTACCATGATGGACATAGAGAGTATCTATGTCAGATAAAGACAAATACCATATGATTTCACTTATATATTAAATCTTTAAAAAATAATTAACAAACACAACAGAAAGAGGCTAAAAGATACCAAAAAAATTCCAAACATTTTGGTGGTTGCCAGATGGGAAGAGGTGTTGAGGGAAGGGTGAATGGAGAGAAGGGATCAAGAGGAAAAAATTAGTAGTTACAGAATAGTCATGGGAATGTAAACTATAGCTAAGGAAATATAGTCAATAATATTGTAATAATTTTGTATATGTCAGAGGGGTATTAGATTTATTGGGCTGATCACTTAATATATTATATTAATGTCTAATCAATATGTAGTAAACTGAAACTAATCTCATGATGTATGTCTAGTATAAACGAAAAAAATTTTAATTCTTTAAAATGTGGGAGTTTCTGATTGCATAGTTCTGGGGCTTTAATATCATGTGTTCATAGCAGAATATACAAAATAATAAGATTCATTACATTATCAAAAGAATAATAATGTAATAAGCTCATAAATGACAAGGTGAACAAAATTGTATGAATTTCTTTAAAACAGAAATTTTGAAGGCCGTTAGTACAGTAGAGGCCCATTTGAATTTATGGTGAGTGGTATACAATGCATTGCTTCCAAACGTAATTGATTACAGGAACATTAACTGTTAGGATGATCTCAAAAAAAAAAATCCTAGAAATTCAAGGCATACATTTAGGATAACAGTGATGTCAATCAATTCTGGAATATAGTTTCAAATGCCAGTATTTTTTCACTTTTATGCGTTACTCAATATAAATAGGTGTTTGTTAAATCACAATGCCTTTTAAAAAGAATTATTTTTCCTGTAGTGTAAAATGACCAAGCAATCATATTCTAATTCTCAATAATGTTGGAATTAATAACATCATAGGTGTTATCTTTGTGAATACCTGACTGGATTATTAAACAAGGACCAGCTATGTGGTTTGAGTCCAAGCTGACTCCCTGAAGTGGTCCTTGCCAATCTCCGAGTTCTTTTGAAAAGTGATATTATTTAAGGAGATGTTCAATAAATTGATGGTGTTCTTCTTATCATCTAATAAAATACATAGGTCTAAAAGTTCTCAGTGAAGAATGTAGGCAGATCATGAATACTCAGAGATGTTTTCTGTTTATTTTAATTTCTGATAGATGACAATGCTGAAAGGATTTCATACTCTTGAAATGTCAAGACAATAATGAGCTCTTTTCAGACTATGAGGATAGTATTGTAGAACACCTTCATTATTTGAGTATGATAGGTAATAGACCTTATTCTCATTCTGCTGTGCGGTACTGGCTAACCCTCTGGGATGTCAAATATCGTTAATGCGTGTGTGACTGCTAGACATTCCCTGAATTGTGTGTTTTCTGGTACTTATACATTTCTTAGAATAGAGGTAAACACATGTTTGACTGACACATTGACTGACATTTAACAACTCGTGTATGTCACGTTATATTTAATTAACACCCATTTCTAGGAAATAAAAACTATGATCTCCACTTTACAAAGATGGGAGAAAAGATGATGAGAAAAATTTAAGTGATTTTCTAAAAATGACACTTGTCAGTAAATGAAGAGTTGAAGTTTCAGTCTCACATCTTTTAACTCTGAAATCTTCCTTCAACATTTCTAGTTGATATACTTTAATCACACAGAAAAACAAGTCATATCCAATTTGTAAAGTGGGCCAGCACAGATTCTGTGAGATATCAGCAATAATGGGATAAGCACTATCTCTTTTTTCATTTATTGAGTAAATTCCTTTGCATTTAAGCAATTCATTTTTTTTTGTTTGTTTGCAAAGCTAGGAGACCCAGGAAATCTAAATTTAATTTAACTATTTGTAAAATAGAGGCTCAGAAATAGTATGAGGTGGAAAAAAGGATCTCAAACGTTTACTTTTTATTCTGGGGGCCATTCCTGGACATCCTATCACCAAACTCCATCAATCAGCAGTTTTAGAAGAGGGAATAAGAAAAAGAGAAGAAATCCAGAGCAGGTGTACAATCACATATGAATGCCAGTGGAAGAGAAAGAGAATAAGAAGGGAGTAAAAAGTAGAAGAAACCTGAAAATTTTTTCATATGAGTTCAACTGATGATCATTAAAAATATATCACTCTTTTCCTTTACTTCAAATATCACTTAATGGTCTAGCTGACAATCAAATCATTTGAAAAAATTCAGATTATACATAATGTGTCTTTGGAATTAAAGGAATTAGGTTGTCTTTCATGATTAAGCATCACTTGCATAATTAAATATTTTAGAAAAGGCAGACCAGTTCTTTGAGGTTTTAAAATCTTTAAACTGCAAGCAATTAAATTTTTTTATAAAATCTAAAAATGCAAAACGTTAGGGTCGGTCTAATTTACATTATGTAAACTATCTTGTTGCAAATAAACATAACTGAAAAAGTTGAAAAAAACTATATTTGTCATCTCCCCTTGAAACAAATGGGTAGTTAAACTTAAGAAGAAGAGTTTAGTAAATATTTAGGTTGTGGAACTTGGTATTTTTTTACCAAATAGCTCTGATTTCTAAGAATAGAAATATATTTAGTACTCATATGTGAATATAATACAGCTTGCTCTCATTACTGTAATTTGAATATAAATCTAAGGATAATAACAATTTATCAAATGCACACATATTTCATTATATGTGCCCCTTTATGCATGTAGAAGTGAGAAGGAAAAGCAAATTCATGTTATTCTCTCAAAAATTTGTGAAGACTAATGCTAACTATTCATTGGTTTAATGCCTGATTCTTGAAAATTGTCATTAACATTGCCTCTTCAGTCTGAAATACAGACTCATGTATTTCTAACACAGTTTTAATAATAATATGACTGATAATGGCCTATAATCAATTCGCAGTCTGTTAGCTATGCAAGTAAGATAGTTATAGAAATTAAGGTTAATTAATAGTTTAAAGGTCCATCCTTTCTGCAGAATTAGCTGCTCTATGGTTTTGCTACTCCATAGCATATGAATAAAGATAATAAACAGAATAAATTAAATTCATTAAGGAAGTATTTGATTGTGATGTCTGTACCAAGAAGTTATTAATAAAGTCACTTGCAAAGTTTTACAACTATGCTGTCACTGAATTTAATATCTAAATAAAAATTAAAAATTGAAAAAAACATTTAGAACTGTTCATCAAAATTTGACATCATCAGCATTGAAAATATTTTAATCTTTTCGCATGGAATATCTTAAACATAAATAAAATTATGGAGACAGTTGCAATGAAATTCCATGTATCAAATATCCAGCTCAACATTATGGAGTTCTGGAAAATCTTTTTTTCTATACTACCAATTGCTCCCTCATTCCATTATTTTGAAGCAAAGTAGAGACATAATATTTCACCTGTAAATATTTGAATATGTATCTCTAAATATAAGAACTGTTAAAACTTAATCACAAGGCATTTTTACTAGCCCCCAAATTAACAAAAATTCCTTCATATTCATAAATATCCTGTCAATATTTATATTAAAATTTTATTCACATCAGGATCCAAATATGGTCTATCTATACATTGCAATAGTCCTTTCAATCTATAGGTTTTAGCACTATCATTTCTTTTTATTCTCCTTGTTCAAAATCCAGATTTCTGAAGTCTGGATACTGATGACTATATATTCAGTGGCTCATTTTATATTTTTCTGACTCTTCTATTTTCTATAAATCAACAGTAAGAAATAGAATCCTGATTAGATCCAAGTTTTTGTTGTTCTTTTTAGAAATAAATCATAGGTGATACAGTATCCACTTATCCTCAGGGTATCTACTTTCCAAGACCCTTGATCATTGCTAGAAATCTTAGATAATACTTAACCCTATATGTACTATGTTTTTTTTCCTATACATAAGTACCTATGTAAAGTTTAACATAAATTAGCATAGTAAGAGAGTAATAAGAATAATAAAATAGAATGATTATAACAATATAATAAAAGTTATATAAATGTGCTCACTCATTTCAGGAGATCTCTTTTTGATGCCTTCATATAGCCTCAGTGTTTTCTGGTGCAACACATTGCTGTCAATTGGAACATATTTTCTGTTCATGGCTTCTGCCCACAAATGTCTTTTCGAAACACTTGTCATGCACTGCAACCATAACTTTCAGTGTGAGATGCAAAACAGCAAACCTAGCACAAATTTCTCTTTCCTTCTTCACAATTTCATGGATAAAAGATTTATTCATACTGTAGATTTTAGCATACAGTTTGTTTTCTTTTATGATGAAGCCGGGAAACTTTACCATTTTATTAAAAGGAAGCACTTTATGGCTTCTTTTTGGCATATCCTACTTGCTAGCATCATGACAATTGCACTTTGAGGCCATTATTAAGTTAAAAAAGTATAACTTGAGCACAAATACCACCGTACCAGGAAGGTTGAATGAAAACCCACAGGGATACTGACTAATGGGTAGGAAGTGTATACAGTATGGAGACACTGCATACAGGGTTGATTCACTACCCAGGTGGGATGGAGGGGGAGAGATTTCATCATACTATTCAGAACAATGCACAATTTGAAACTGATGAATTTCAATTGAATTATTTATGTCTGAATTTTCCATGTCATATTTTCAGATGACAATAACTGAAAACTTGAAAAGTGAAACCAAGGATAAGGGGGGACTACTTTATGTACTATTTCTTTAAGGAGGTACACCAAATTCCTTTCATTCTCCTTTTGAGATAGTAGCATCCACTGATAGTCATTTCCTAGCTATTAATTCCTTTCAGTTCTGTGTTTATCAACTAAAATTGTTGTAGAAAGATTAACTACTCCATATAAAATAATTGGTTACCCGGAGCTCCTGCTCCCATAGTAAAGTCAGGGAGTAGTGTGTTTCTTTCCTTTATGTCAATGGACTTTACAATATTAACTTGATTCACTTTCATAATCTAAATGTGACTACTGAGATAAATAGATTTGGATTTTTGAGCCTTCTCAATTCTGTCGAAAGTACTCGACTCTGCTGTTGTAATTTGAAAGGAGAAAGAGACAATATGAAAACAAAAGGGTGGGCTGTACTCCAATAGGTAAACAAATGGATGTGACTGTGCTCCAATAAAATTTCACTTACTAAAAAAACATGGGCCAGACTTGAGCAAGGGACTTTAGTTTGCTGACTCTTCTTCTAATCCTTACTTTTATTTATGTAACATGCTTCATATCCTTTTTTATTTTATTTTGGCTATTTACATATTTTCTACTGTGTGCAATTCTTCTACTTCATCTCTACCTTTCCTGCCCATCTACATTGAAGTAACTTTGTTTTCTCATTGTTAATATTGATTGTGTAATCAGTAATATAATTATTTGTATCTTGTGCTCTAGGAGACTCCTCAGAGTAGGTTTATAGGTTCAGCATTTCCTGTGTCCTTACACATTATTTAGAGTTCATATGAGGCCCTTGTAATTGAACCTAAATTTGGCTACATATTTTATATGAGCTTTGTCCAATTTTTTTTTCTTTGACTTAAATACCTTATTCTATTTTCTTCTTCTATGAGACATTAATGTCAAAAGGTGTAACTACAAACTGGCTTTCTTTGTAAATGGGTCTTGGACTGATGTCGAGTTTTCAAAAGTTTCCTTTTTTTTAAAGTCCAATAATTTATTTAACATACTTCCATATTGGCTATTCTGAGTCATCTTCAGCTTATATATGATATATCAATTCAAGTATTATTTTAGAAAAGTTTTCTTGAATTCTATATTTTAATATTTTTTCTGCTTTTTAAATTTGTTTCTCATCTTAGGAGACTTGTATTACATAACCAATAAATATTCTCCTTTCCTTTACATTATTTCTGTCTAATCTATTTAACATCTTTATTCATTTCATTTAGATTTAATGTATTTTCATTTATGATATCTTTCTAATTCTAATGCATGTTTTTCGGAGCTTCTCTTCTTTTCATAAATTAGCTCATTTCACAATACAAAAGTACATTTGATACCTTTTTAAAAATGACTTTGATTTCTTAGAGGCTTGCTATTTTGCTTGCTATTTTCTTTTTACTTTGTGACTTCGATCATAATTCTTTTCTATCGTTCAGGTTTAAAAAAATTAGTCTTCACATTCTCTTAAAGGTGCACTAGGATAACTTTTCCAGTTAACAGCTCTAGAATACCTGGTTTAGTATTTTTATAGTGTTCAAAATATATATCTTTTTATATCTGAAACTGACTTTCTTTTTTTGTGTTCCCACTTTAATTGGATACATTTTCTATTCTTTTTTCTTTTTCTTTTTTGCCCTATTTTGTCTGTCCTGCTCAATTTATAGTCTGCTCTCAGTGTTTTCTCCTTAATGTGGACTTTTGTGCTGTAACTGCTTTTCTATTAGCAAATATTACATTTAGTGCAGCTGGACATCTTTGAGGTTCACTAGTTCTCATGACGAACAAAAATCCTTATATTTCCCTGAACATCCTTAAAAGTAGTTGTCACCATACTTGCTGATATTGTAGAGATTTTGTTTATGTCAATTGTTTTCCACAGCTACTCATATTGTCATTTGGAAGTTAGGTTACTGCTTTATTTAATTATAGGTATTATCTGTAGTGTTTTGGTTTGATACTATGTTTTCCTACTTAAAAAAGTTTGTAAGTGAAGAAGACACCTAGGAGCAGGTTAATAATTTAGCCCAGTAAAGGTCTACAGATATTGATAAAAGATAAAAGATTCCTGGGCACAAATGAAAGACTTTATTCCACCAAAAAATTCTAGTAGGTGTTATCAGCATAGTAATCAGCATAGTGATGCAGCTCTCCCTAAACACAAAACTTCACAGGCAAATTGTAGGGCCAGATAAAACCTACTCATGTGTGGCTGACAGCACAAAAGAACTCTAAATGTAGCCATTCTGCCATTGTGATAGTAAGCAATAGCAAGTCTTTATCAAATGAGAGATCAGGTACATGCCAGACTATGCAATACACTCCTGCACTTTTCAGAATTGCCAGATACATAGACATTCCTGTGTCCAAGGTGAAAATGTTCACGGCATTGCTACTTTGGCACACTCAGAAAGATATATAGAACTACAAAAGGCCCAAGTTTTACTGTCTCCCAATATTAGGCTATTTAAATCTTGGTCTTTTTATAATAATGGAGGATTCTGGAAGATTCAAATATTACATTGTCACCTTAATTTCGAAATGCAAACTTTAACCCAAGGATATTTGAAATATTGGTTGAATCAGTGGAATTGTTTCACAATCAATGAATTTGAGAGAATGAGTACGGTGTAACACTCAGATTTTCACATTGTGTTAGCTATTAGTAAGTTTAAGACTGAGGTTTCACTCAATTGCATTGTTTTTAAATTAAGAGCTTCTAGATAGAATTTTCCCCATTCTGAACTACTGGATTTTATTTTTAAACTCCATTAATCATATTTGGAAGTAGGGGGTAACATAATAAATATATGATGAACTGGATAAATGATTTATGAATAAAATAGTCCAAGTTAACAGAGAGAATTTTTTAAAAGCAAATATTCCAAGAATTGATAAATAAACATAGAGAGGAAGTCTAAGTAATTTTGGACAACTAGTTCATTAGACCACTGCTAAAATAAAAGTAGTAAAATTAGAGAAAGTGTATCCAATAAGTCACAAATATTACATTTCTCTTGTATTATTGTTGTTTTGTTGCTGTTGTTATTTTCTATTCAACAAACTCTAGGCTTAGCACAAAACTGACTATCAGTCCAGGACCTACAGAAAGGACTGGTGGTGGTACACAGTGCAGCAGAATACAGAAGAGTAAACAACTAACAAATAAGTGATCAGAGAAGACTTTTCAAATGGGTTGACCTTGAGCTGTATCCTGAAGAAGGAATAGAAAAGGTTTGAATGGACAGTTCCAAACATAGATTATATTAGAAATGATGAAGCATTAAATTTGAAATTTATGGAAAAATACCAGATACAATAAACCTCAAATTACAAAGAACTGTAGAAGAAACAGATAGAGACTATCGAAGATATTTAGAATAAGAACAAACAGCACAACAATTAATCACTCCAAAACCCATATACCCAAGGAGAATACAATTGATCAAGTGAATGACTCTAGAAGTAATTTTGTGTAAAATATGCCTTTGGGCAAAAAAATGTTGTAAAGTATTTGCGTTCTCTTTCTCATCCCCCAGATGTTCAAGCCCTCAGAAAAGGGGATTGTGAGGATACGTATTTTCTTCTCAGTTGTAATGTTAGCAACTGGAGTTAAGACCTCTATGTCCCTGTGTTTCAGAGAGCACAGTGGAATTCTTCTCTGAGACCTGTAAGGTAATCCAGAGTTTAAACTAAAGAGCTGAAAAGCTGTTCTGATGGCTAGAACAGAGGGGCATTGCAGCTACTTTAAAATAAGCCAGTACTCATAGAATTATGCAGGCAAAGTGCCTGTGAATGTTACCCAAGGTCCAGATTTGAGATACATGCAAATGCTAGATTTTTGTGGATCCTCCAGTGTCAACTGGAGTAGTGATGAGAATGCAAACAGCAAAAGATGAAGATGAATTGCTGAATTTCTCCTGAAGTGATCAAATGGGATTAAATGAAACATACTGCCCAAATCAAGATCACTTCCAGGGCTGAAGTTGTCCGATTGGATAATGTCTTTTTTAAACACAGGTCTGACTCACAACACATTCAACTGCTTCAACAATAGTAATGAATAATTGGAACTTTCCTCCCTACCTTACCAATCTTTTCTCAGTCCTTAAATGCAGATGATGGCAACCTGAGTATTAAAAAAGTCATTTCTAGTAAACTGGAAAGGAGGTGATGAATAGAGAGAAAGGAAGTCACTTACAACCTCTTCTTTCCAAGAGCACATCTTAGCTGGGAAGTGAGAACAAATATACCATTTAATGAAATTTGAAATATTGATTGATGTATTGAATTAGAGAATCTTCTATTTCTAAAACTTACCATGTTCACAGTACTTTCTATTAACTAGAACCACATTTATAAAAATTCATGGGATTTTCAGAGCTTTCATTCAATAGCAAAAGAAAAGACTACCTCAAATCAGCAGAATACAGGAGATAGTAGAAAAGAAAAATAGACTTTTATGATTATATTTTATATGTTCATATTAAGCATACTGATATTTCAGTGTGTCTGGCGAGCAAAATAGAGTCAAAATATTTGTAATGAATTTAAACTCCACGAGGGCAGAGTTTGTTGTCTATGTGTTTTGATATGTCCCAATACCTAAATTGCACAACACATGAATATATTCAATAAAGGCTTGTCCGGTGAAGCAGTGAGACTAGAAAGTTAAGGACAGATTAAGAAAAGATTTGAATATCAGGCTACCGGTATGCAAATATGCAGCTTATCTAGCACATATACTTCCTTTGATATAGCAGACTTGTCACTTTTTCATTGCCATAATTTAGGTAGTCATTACAACAAATAAAGCCAGTAAAATGTCTTAATTATGGGAATATGTTTGGGAGAGTCCTCACAGTGCTTGATATTACAGGGACTCTGAAGAGTTTTGGAAGATTTCTCTCCCTCCACATTCATAGCTGGGAAGTAAAGGTTGATTTCTCAGCATTTTGCCACAAACCCTCTGCTCTTCCAGATTCCCAGTTTTTATTTCTCTTTTGATGGTCTGTTTCTGTCAGGTATCCATAATAATTTATTTAGCTCTCATGATTTTTTGGACCCATTATTTTTTGTCAAATAATTATCTTCATTTTATGAATGAAAGATAAATGTAAATCCATTTATGTTTTAAATACGTTATTTCAAAATTATGAATCCTTTTTTGTCTCTCTCTGATTTCTGTCTCTCCAGATTGACTCAACCTCTCCTGGGTTCAGGACAGAACATTATTGATCATGAAAAGTCTTCAAGGAACCTGTGTTCAGAAGAAACTTGGATCAATATTACTGCCACAAAATTATCCACATCTCATATGTTTATGTAGCACAAAAGCAACAATGTGCATCTTTATAGCTCACTTTTGATTTATTGGGTGCTACAACTGAAGTGCAAGTTTTCTTTTACAATAAAATGATAATTATCATTATATGTCAAAGAAAAAACCCACAGCTTTCTATAAGTAAGTCATTGTGTTTTGTTTCAATAACTAACTTTTCAATCAGGAATAAAAGACAGAACAATAACTAACAATTAAGATAAAACATAAACTGATAAAACTACTCCAATGCTATTGATTTCATTTTGTGGTTTCACTTTAGAGTACAACATGTAATACATTTCTTTTTCTTGGCTTTTCTACTTCCAAGCAGAGGGTCTGTGACAAATTATGCTAATGAATCTTAGTCTTGATTCACTGACATACAAAAGCATTTTTTGTATAACTTGAATAACAACATTGCAGAATGTTATGTTATTTTTTTCAGTCCTAATATCTCAGGTATGTTCAAGGCCTTATCTTTCTAATATAAACATGTGGCCACAGTTTTAAAAGCTCTATTTAAAACTTTATTATTTTAAAACTTAGAGATTATGACAACTGATACCATAATGTCCTTTGTGGTATTTTTGTCTCAAAAATTCTAGACATCTTATATACACAATTTAAAAATTACATTTTTGATACAACAAAATTAACTGTCCAAGAAAATGATTCCATTGTGAAAAATAACTTTGTTGAAAATGTAATTTTAAAATGGTTAGGGAATTTTATTAATATATTTATGAATCCAAATACATTGAGGCAATATTCTTCCCAAAATTGATTTACTGAATAGATGACAGTGATGCTGTGGTTTACCTTTCTTAAATAGACTATGGATTATATTATGTATTTTTTAAAATGTAATATGAATGAAAGTAATGTTTTATGAGGAAAACATTTTATGTCTTACATTCACAATTAAATTTAAAATATGTATATAAAATATGTATATGTAAGGAATAAGTAAACTGGTTCTCCTTAACTTATACAAAGAGCAAGCAATGGAGCCAAAACTTAGGGGTTATCTTTTTTTTTTCACTCTTAGGAACTTCTGTTGAAGTAATATAGTTAATAATTTAACTTTTTCTTAGATATTTTTGTCTGAATTTAATTTGGAATTCAAAATAGAGTTTATTCACTGGTTTACAGATATTTTTGCAACCTTATATTTTCTTTCTGAGACCAGTAACATTTTATTAATATTACAATATTATTGACTATATTTCTTTAGCTATTCTGTAACTACTAACTTTTTCCTTTTGACCCCTTCCCTCCATTTCCCCTTTCTCCCAACACTTCCTCTCATCTGGCAACCATCAAAATGAGTATGTGGCTAATTACTATCAGAGAAACATAGTCATGCCTGGTTTGAATCTAAAAAAAATAAATTCTGTAGTGAACTAAATAGCTTCTTTACTGAGGAAGAAAGTGGAAAGTTTATTTAAAGCAAGAACTAATTCATTTAATGTAGTCGAATCTGATTAGGGAAGGTGGAAGAGAAAGGAGAAACAATTGAGGGAGAATATTAAAAGACAAAGCTTGGGGGAAGGAAATCACAAGGATAGTTCAAAGGACAGTGAGTAGCATAGCAGTACCAATGAATTCATGATGAAAAGAAATGGAAAACAGATAAGTAAAAGAAACATCATAAAGCAGTGTTTCTCAAAATGTGGTTTTTTAATTACCTAATGTTAACCATTTGAGATGATTGTTTAAAAATATTTGTTGTACTCCTTTTCTTTAAACCTATAGTTTAAAATATCAGGAAACAGAAAAGGGAAATCTGAGTATGTAAGATGATAAATATGTTTTTAGTTTTAGTTTTTTTCACAATTATTTGAAATATGAATGCAGAGAATATGTACTTTCAGATTCTCTTTAGAAAGAAAAATAACATGACAAAGTTTAGTTCACTGTGTAGGAAAGCTTGTTAAGAGAGAGATCTTAAAAGAATAGTCTATGCCTGAACAAGTATTGGGCAAGTATCTTAGGGTTTTCCAGATAAACAGAACTAATAGGTTTGATACATAGACTATACATGATACATAGAGATAGGATAGATAGATAGATAGATAGATAGATAGATAGATAGATAGATAGATAATAGGTAAATGGACAGAAATAGACACAGATAAATTTATTTTTGAGGGGTTGGTTCACATGATTATGGAAAATTGAGAAGTGGCAGGACCATAATTGGCTGTCTGTGAGCTAGAGGCCCAAAAAAAGTTGGTGGTATAATTTTAGTCCAAGTCCAATGGCCTGAGAACCAGGAGAGTGAATGAAAATGGTGTGAGCCCTAGTCTGTGTGAAGGCCCAAGAACCAGGAATGCCAGAGTCAGAGGGCAGAAGAAGATAGTCAGTCTCAAACAGAGAGCACATTTGTTGTTTCTCCACCTTTTTGTACTTACTCTTCAGGCCCTCAACAAATTTGGATGATGCCCACCCACATTGGTGAGGGAGACCTTCTCTACTCAGTCTACTGACTGAAATCTCAAATACTTTTACAGATGCACTCAAAAATAATATTTCATTAGCCCATATGGGCTTCCCTTAGTTCAGTCAAGTTAACACATAAAATTAATCATTATAGCCAGTGAGATGGGGAAAATACAGGACATATACAAAAGAAAAGTTGATAGGACTTGATGACTGGCAATGAAGAGAAAAAAAACAAAGATAATTTTATTCTTTTGATCTTAGGTGACATAAATTAAATTAAAAAATAGTTGAAAGTAAACTGAAAATTCAATAAAGGTTCAAGACTGGGTGTGTAGACTTCGGAAGAAATTATATAGAATAACTGAAGCCAAGAGATTGTTATGCAAAGGGTCACTAGCATCACATCGTATATACATAAAATGAAGTTTCATTTGGGAAATCAAGCAGAAAGGCATAAAAAAAAGACAGCATCTCTTTAGTTTTCTTAACCCATAGAGAGATGAACCTCATTGGTACCTATCCAATCACACCATGAGAAGAGCTAAAAACAATGTACTTACAATAGTATTGATAGAGAATTTGGATGTGAGGTAAGTAAGGAAAAATGCATTGACCATGTAACAGTAGGAGCTTCTTGGTCAAGGTAACATTTCCTAAAGCAAGAGAGCTAATAAAACTAAGCAGCTTCTAACAGGGAGAGGCCGTTTAGCTCCATTGAGCCAACCCTAATCCAATAACCTACTTACATGTTTATCTGTCAAAAGAGAAGAAAGAATGAGCCTCTAGAGCAATCTAGCCCTGTCTCTTTTAGAGATTGGCAGGAGAAAGGAGCAAAAGACTAATTTTGGAGAAGCCCTTTATTTAATGAATGAGAGAATGAAAACAGCCACTGAAAAGGCCATGAAAAAGAGCAGTTAGTTACATGAATTAATGGTCTGTTAGCCAAAGGAGAGGAGGAATTTTAAGAGGGTAGAGGTTGGTGAAAACATCAAACATTACTGATGTTCTAGAAAATGTATGACTAAAAAAATATGTTTAATGACAGTCAGTTTGACCACACAATAACTACATTTAATGTCAAATAGTGACATCTTTTCTGTGAAAGAAGCAGGAAAATGACAGTAAGTACAGGATTTTTTGGTTTTACCTCCACAAGACACAATTAACAATTTAGTGTATTCTTAAATATTTCTTGATTTTTAATTTTTATAATTGAAACCTGCATTTCAGTTTAATTTACATAGTATATGAATCCAAAAGCACAAACAGAAAATTTTCTGTTTCGGAAATAAGAAACAAATTTAGTAGTCATTCCTTTTCATCGTTATTCAAAACACAAGTCTTCTTCCAAAGCTAATTCATTTTTTATCCCCAGGAACTTTTATAAGTTTGATTAATCAGTCTTGTTCCTGTTTTTCTCCTTCTTGATATCTGTACTGAATTAGATCCCTATGTAATATCTTGAAAATAATTGCAGACAAAAATTTAAGGAAAATATTATTTTAATGCTGTAACTTTCATTTTTCAAATTCTTTTCTCAGATATTAATTTACAGCCTATGCTATCTATTAAGATTCCATAGTAGAGATTGCTATGCTTATATTTTATTAAAATGCACAAGGTAGTTGGATACTCTAGCCAGTCCAGCATCTCAACTTAACTAATAGAAGATTCAAATTTAATGATATTTCATAAAGGCTAAGATATACATGAGATTAAAGACAAGAGAAAAAGACAAATTCTATAAAATAGTTTACTAAAAATGTTGTAACTCAAATGAGTTTCCAGTGGCACAACTCAAATTAAAAGTTACCTTAATAGAATAGTAGAGAAAAGACAAGTAGCTAAAAATTTAATGTAATAAATTGTTCAAATTCCCTGACTTTGGTACCAGACAGGCCTGGGTTTCATACACATCTATGATCTTTACTAACCTCTCTAAGATTTAGTATCTTTGACATTATATATCAGGATAAATATTATGACATCTCTTAGGGTGTTTGAAAATTTCAAGCAAAATGATATCTGCAATGTACTGAACTTATTAGAATGACACCCAAATTAAAAAGTATAATAATAATTATTATTATGTTTATTGTTATTACTAGCTATGATATGTTAAAATGGCATTTAAAAATAAAACATACAAAAATTGCTTCATTTATTTATCTTAATTATCGTCAATAGGATTCCATGTGTTTTTTTTTTTTCAGTTCTTTGCGTACCAATGGTTTTAGTTTAGGAAACATTAAAAAAGCAGTCATAGATTTTAGTCTTTAAATTTGAGTACCCTGATCTTTATTGATGATCAGACAATGCATGAACAAAAGCACAGACAGTATTTCTCCCCAAATTAATGGTCATGATAATATAGACATCTATTTTGAAAAGAAAAAAATGTGAAAAATATACTAAATAAAGTATTGATCATTAAGTGGGAAAATTGCCTTTTATAATGTCTTTGGTAGTTTGGGATGGAAAATGCAAACTCTTTCTGTAGATAGAAAGATATGGCCCCTGTTCTAGATATGGACTAAACTGGTCATTTCCAACTGTACTGGGAATGGTTATTTGGTTGGAAGCATACTAAAAAGAATTTGTCAAAAGAATATTTGGTGGCTTGCACAAAAGAAATGTTAAATAGAGTCTAAGGAAGGACAAAAAAAAATCTTGGTCAGAAACTCAGAATACTGCTTTTGGTGAAGGAGGACAATGCCATCAAGGCACCTGGGATCATGTTCCCAAAAGCACAGAGGTCAAGTGTCTGAGGAAGAACATCTGAGTAGCCTGGGTTAAGACATATATGTACCTTGGCCAAGGATGGAGTGCAGACCACTGTGATAGACAGTTTGATTAAGAGCATAATAAGGCTTATTGAGAAAAAAAAAGAAGGATAAAAATGAAGTTCAAGGTCCCAAATAAGAGAGGAAGAGATATTTGGCAGATAAACCAATAAATTCTGCTTTATTTTTTCAAAAACCAATGTAGACCCCTACTGTGGTTGACTGCAATATTTAAGTGGGATGTGTGGGGACAGACAAATCAAACAAGTGAAATGTGGTTGACTAAAATATTTAGGTGAGCAGTGTGAAAACAGGTGTAGAGGAGTGGCATATTATTTAAAAATGATAGTGCTAGATTTCACTTTCTATCATAAAGAAAACTTTATTTTCATTTTTACTACGACTGATGCTTACAAATTTAAATCACTGATTTACAAGAACTTTTCAAAATTTACAAGTTTGTGTTCCTTCAAGAACATTATTTTGCTCTTAGAAATATTGGAAAGATAAAAATAATGCTTGAATTTAAAGAAAATTGCAGGTACTAAAAGCCCCTATTTAACAAGAGTTCAGTAAATACTTTCTAAGGACTAAATTTAACATAGTCATTGCAGTAGTAGTTGTAGTTAAATTGCTTCACTTTGTATTACCTCTAAAATTCTATAAAAATCTAATTTTTAAATATGTTGTGTGCCAGATGACTAATGAATAAAATAAAGCTATTGAGATAAAGAATATTTAGATTGTGTTTTGCAAGGTTACTTCTCTCTGTAGACATTGCTTTTTGGTTAAATCTTCACAAGTATATCATATATGCCCAAGGAAATATCTTCTTATAGACAAACAAGTAAGCAACTTCTTTTTATTTAGGAGGGAGATAATGTATGTTTAACTAGCATCTGCTAGGGCTTGTTGATGCAAAAACAGAAAAGATTTTCATAATGTCTGCTCAGACTCTTTAGATGCAAGAGATGATTTTTAGCAAAAGGCATAGAAAGGAAACAACGGTGTTCCATTTTTGAATATTATGCTTTATAACTTCTATTTTCTGTTTTCCCTCTAGTCTTTCAGCATATTTAACATTAACTTTTTCTTAATTATGAAAGTACTATCATTACATAAAATTAAGGAAAGACTTTAAAGAAGAAAATAATTTATAATCCTGTACTTTCGAATGCTTTTAACATTTGTATATTTTAAGTCCCCCCGCAAGGGTATATACTCTTACACACACACTCACACACACACACTTATACACACACACACACACACACACACACACACACACACACACACACTAATACATAATTTCGATCACAAATTTTTGACTTTAAAATCTTGGTGTTTTTTTTTAGTTTGTGTTATAGTAAAAATATTTTACATCATTAGATATATTTCAAAAGCTTCATTTTAATGACTATTTAATGTTCTATCATGTGGAATACTGTAATTTATTTTTCCTGTATTCCTGAAAATCTAGTTTGTTTCACAAGTGGCATTTGAAAGTAGCAGTTCTTAAAGAGATCCTTGGAGTGCATGACTGCTCTAAAATGAAAAGTCTTTACTCATATGCCTATTAGTCCTTTTTATGAAGATATAGTCCATAATATTCATAAAATATTCAAATTTACACTTATACCTAATGAGGATGAGTCAATTCAGCTACTAAGTCATATCTTATAGATTAAATGTTTTTTTTGACTCTTTCCATTAAGATATAACATAATGATCAAATAAGTTTGCTAGTATCCTAATATATACTATATATATTAAAAAACACTCTATCTGTGTTTCTCCTTTACTCAGACTACTAACATACATAAAACACTTCTAACATCAGATATATGGATTTGTCACTCATCAGGCAATTCTCAGCAACACCAGCTGGTGTCCTACAATTTAATTTAATTCTAATAGTGCCTGGAGTTAATGCAGACTCCACAAGTAAGGCTCAGTCCCAAAAGACTATCTCCTAATTAAGATGCCAATCAAAATAACTAGGTCCTCAGAATACCCACAACTTCGTCTTTCTGAGTTGCCTATAAATCAGAAGTTCCCACAATGCCTTTTCTTGAATTTGAACAGTTTCTAGAACAGCCCACAGAATTCAGGGAAACACTGCATTTACCAACTAATTATGCACTAAATGATGTGATAAAGGATATAGATTGGGAAGCATCCTAGTTCAAGAGCTTCTGTTTCTATAGTGTTCACCATCTCAAAGCTCTCCAAATTTTATACTTTAGAGATTATAATGGAAGCTTCATCACATAGGCATGATCGATTTTTAACTCTGTTTTCTGCTATTTTCCCTTTCTAGAATGGAGTATCGAAACAAGGTTTAAAGCTTCTAAATCATGATTGTTCTTTCTGCAATCATCATCCATCCTGAAGCCCACAAAGGATCACCTCATTAGAATCAGTACCAGATGTTTCTATCACTCAAGAAATTAAAAAGGTCTTAAGAGCTATGTTTTAGGAACTGGAGTCACAGCCTAAATGTCAGAACAAAATGTTCTCCTGTCACCCCTATTTACAAGGTGTTTTAGAAACTCTGTGTCGGGAATCGGGACATTAATCCTTTTGGACCAGGGCTTCTCCCTTATTATCTAATTTGACCTTAATTACTTTATAGTCTCAAGATAGAAGGCATCCTAATTCTTTCTGATTGTGTGTGTGTTGGGGTCAGAGTATGTATGACAATTCAAGACTGCCTAAATGATATGAGTTACTATGGTCAATGTATCTTTTGAAAGGCTTAGTACATTTCATTTGCAAGATCCAATCTTTTGTGGTGCTACTGGCTTGTACTTTTTTTTATTTACATATTTTACCAAATTTACCAGTCATTGCTATTGTGTAAACAAAACAGCTTACGGCTTAAAATATACTTTTGTTTTTAATTATATGTCAAAAATACAGTTTATTTAGTGTTTTATTCTAACTTTTTTTTTTGCCTCAGCTACAGTTCTGTATTTTAAGAAAAAATGATTTAATATAAGCTTGTAATGTCAGAATATTTTTACATCAAATAGTTTATAGTGTGTGTCTGTTTTTTCTCAAAGATTGTTGACTCTTTAAAATGAGTTTCTGTATAGTCTTGCCATGTAAACAAAAGAATGGACATTTAATAAGGCACTTTTGCCATGTTTTCCATTAGTTTGTTACTATTTAATTTCTATTTATAATAAAAATATATTGTAAATATATATTTTATATTATTTGATATTTCCTATAAAAATCCCATATGAAAACATTTTTTATAACTCAATATTAGGATTTTTAAAAATTTTCATGGCATTGATATTCTTTCTTTTTCTGATAATAATGATAATGATGATGATGATGATTATATTACTCATAGTTTCTATCCACCTTGAGTGTCAGTAATCTCTGTGTCATATTCAAAATAGTGAAGCTACAATTTATTTAATGCCTTATATGTATTTGCTTATTTAATCTAGTTAGGTATATATGATTACTAGGTTATTGATGAGAAACTTTAGCTCACAATGGTTAAACGACCTATGTAAGGTCACACAGCATATATGGGGAATTATTGGTATTTGACCTAGGTTCTGGTTCAATAGCTTTTGCTTAATATTTTTTGTTGCCTGTAAGTGAGATAATACAGTATTTACTTTTTATTTTCTGTCTTATTTCTCTTAGCGCAGTGTCCTCCAGGTTCATGTATGTTTCCTTTCCTGCCCTTTATTGTCTAGATTAGGTACTGTATCTTTAAGACATTTTTTTGTTTTGTGACCAAATCTGACATCCAACAAGTAGAAGACATTTCTTAAAGTGTATAAACATAAATTCAAGTCAAATAAAAAGACATTCTTTTCCACACATTTCAGCAACAAAGATTAATGATTCAATTCTAATAAATTTAATTTACAAAGTAAATATTCAGTCAAATATTTTTTAAATCAATAGTAAAAACTAATGCACAATCCATTTTGAAAAGAAATTAAAGACATGAAGCAGCCAATTTTAAAAACCTGAGGTAAGTACATAAATTAAAATATATATTTATTATTATTATGTTATTATGTATATAAAGTTAAAGATGCCCAAATCTGGCAGACAAAAATTTTAAAAAGAATTTAGATAGATATTTAAGTACATACTATGATAATTTTTCCATAATTTTACTTGCTTTCATAATTTATAGTATGGACATTCTATCATAATTTTTATTTCATGATTTACTTAAAGCTAAATTAAATATGATTATATTCTATATTAGTTGCATAACAGACATGGACTGAAACAATTGATATGGAAGCATGATATCTTATATCGTTACAATGTTTGTTAGATAAATATATGATAAAAAAGCTTGAAAAACTTTAATTGTTAAAAATGAATAAATTATTCTATAGAAAATTTACAATCATTGACTATCAATAGAGTAAATATTGACCTAGGTGTTTCTATACATGTTAATTTTAGAGGTGTTTTAATAACTGCAGAATTAAAATTTTAAATGATTATTTTACTGTACTCTCTTTGGAGTGTATGAAATGCACGTGTGTGTGTGTGTGTGTGTGTGTGTGTGTGTGTGTGTGTGTGTAATATCTTTATTGTTCATGGTAGCCAAAACATGGAAACACCTGAAATACCCTTTGATAGAAGATTGACTAAAGAAGATGTGGCACATATATACAATGAAATATTCCTCATATTTTCACATATTGCCATTTGTGAAAATATAGATGGATCTTGAGATAATCATGCCACATGAAATAAGCCAGACAGGAAAAAGTTGCATACCATATTATTTCAGTCTTGGAGGATGTAAAACTGAAAACAAAAACAAAGAAGACAAACAAAAACTGAAAGACACAGACAACAGTTTAGTGGTTACTAGAGGGAAATGGGCATAGTAGAAAAGGGTAAAGGGGCTCAGATTAATGATGATAGAAGATTTGACTTGGATGGAACACACAATGCAATATACAAATAGTGAATTATCTAAGTGCACACTTGAAACCTATATAATCTTATTAGCCAATGTCACCCCTATAAATTTAATTTTAAAAAGAATAAAATGCATATGTATATATTGTTTATGGCAGTTTCAATTACTTCATAAGGTGTTTATATATTTGTGTCACTTTTGTATACTTGGTAATATGTGTGAAGTGTTTGTAAACATAAACAGTTGAGTTAAAATTATTAGAATATAATACTGTAGTACCTATTAAAGTATTTAAAAATGAATTACCAGGACATAAAAATTAAAAGTAATGGCAACAACTTAACATTATTGGTCAGATACATCATTATTAATGTCCTCTGTAGATTTTGTGGTTTTAGACATGACATTTATGAATGACTTATTTTGAATTAAGCAATTTCCCTTGTTTTAGAAAAAACAAAGGACAATAAGCATTTCCTACATTGCATTTTTTAGAATAAAGAACCATCAATAAAAAAATATATTATTTCACATCCTCTACATCATACAACAAAAGTATATATTGAGATTCAGGATGAAAATGATCATCCTCTAGTAAATCTTTCATTGTGAACATTTTCAAGTGCTGTGTTTAGCCTCGAAGCCTGGAATCTTCCACCATTCCAAATTTAATCAGAGATGAAATGAGTTAAGTAATTCTCAACTCATAGTTAGAGCAACAAAAATCTTATTTGAAAAAGCACTGAATCTGGGCCAACCAAGCTCTGGTGCTTGATGTAAAGATGATTGAAAAAATAAGGGAGAAGCCAAAGATGTTTAAAGAGGCTTTTATACCACATACTACATAATTTGTGTAATGTAGTATTTCATCTATCATACCTGCATGTTAATTATTTAGTTTATCATGATTGCATAATGATAAATTTTAAATTCAAAATGGTCTTATATGTAGAAAAGGGAGGAGAAAACATATAGAATTAATCAAAAAGGAGGAGACTGATATATCAATGAATAAAATTATATTTACAGGCTTAAGCTATGGATAGTGGATTAAGGGCATTACTAAAAATATTTTAGAGGAAAGGCAACACAATGGGAGCATTGTTGAAATGAATTATCCACTGTAAGAAATGATAAGAGATATTTGTATATGTGTATATTTGTGTGTATACACACAAACACACACACACACACACACACACACACACACACACACACTCTGAAATGGTGCCTCTAATGTGCTTAGAGGTTTTCAAAAGGTAATTTTAGAAAATATAAATTGTGTCCCTAGTATGTGTGAAAAATACAGAGAAAAAGAAAACAGACTGTCCCTCTGCCTTTAGACAATAAACATTCTAGTAAACTAGACCCCCCAAAAAGTAAATAAATAAGGCTTTTATTTATACAAACATGTAGGGATTTAATTTCTGACTCAAAAATGTGAATGTTCATGACAACTTCACGTAATATTTGGATGATGTCAAAAGGACAATAAACAAAAGAGTTAATTTGGAATATCCTCTATATTTTCTATGGGTTAAGGCTGATAACTTACAACTAGATCTACCAAATTGATTTTCATTGGTCACAGGCAATCAGTCATTTTAATTGCTAGATAAGGGGAAAAAAAGTAAAGTGATAATTTTCCTCTTCAGCCTTTAATACTAGAATTAATATCAGTTAAAAGTATAACTGTTAGTACATATCCAAAAGAATTAAAAATGGGGACTTGAACAAGCATTTGCATGTCAATATTCTTGGCATTATTATTTATAGTAACATAAAGTGTAGAAACACCCTTTAACAGATGAATGTACAAACAATATGTATAATATACATACAATGGAATGTTATTCAGTCTTAAAAGTATATATGCTAAGTGGAATCAGCCAGACACAGGACAAATACTACATAGTTTGAGGTTCCTAGAAAAGCCCAGTTCATAAAGACAGAAAAAAAGAATGGTGGTTTCAAAGGGCTGTGAAGGGATCAATGAGTTATTGTTTAACTGTCAAGGAGTTTCAATTTGAGAGGATGAAAAAGTACTAGATATAAGTGGTGGTGATGGTTTCAGAATAGTGCAAATGTACTTAATGTAACTGAATTGTATTTTAAATGGTTAAAATGGTGACTTTCATGTCATATATATTTAGTACAGTAAAAGAAAAATTACAAAGGTAAGGTGGAACACCATCAATATTGTTAGAACATGAAACCGTTATTTTCAAAGCTGTTATTTGTTAGTGATATCCATTTTTCCTAATTTGGTTTGAGTATGAATCTCATATTCACATTCAGAAGCAGATTTGTGTTACTGTATTTATATTGCTTGATTATATAATTGTGGTTTTGAACATTTATTCCCCAACACATCATCAGTGATATCAGTACTAGTTGCAACAGTTTGAAGTGGGAACATACCTCTGCTCTCAGCCTGCAAAGAGTACGTGTCAGAAATCCCAGAATATTCTGATTTACCCTTCTTTGGGGGCAAGTCATTAGTAGAATAATACTAATTGAAGTCTCCTATTCTAACAAAAAATGACTGATTAATTTGGCTACATCAGAATAATAGACTGCTGTGACAAAGATATTATAAGTGATTAAGGGACAAAGAAATATTTACAACATATGTTTTTATACTCAGAAACAATATCCAAAATGTAGAAATTTTTTTTGAAAGTCATGTAATTTGTCATATTACTCATAATTTTCTGTGTGTGATAAAAAAGATTGAACTTAACTTTAAAGCATTAGCTTTTTTGTCCCTCTTGGGCCTTTTAGAAATAGTCATCAATATATATTCCTTATATATAGCAATAATTGCCCTTTATTTGCCTTTATTACTTTTTGAGAACTGTAAAAATTTCTTTACTTATTTTAGTCTACAGAATTTATCTAAATAGATAAGCAAACAAAAGAAACCAACAAATAAAGAATGCATCTAATTACAAGATAAGTGCAATTATTCCCAATTCTATTGTAAAAACAAAGCTTAGTAAAGTTGGATAACTTTCCAAGTATCATTCAACCAGCGAAGACAGAATTTAAAGTTAGATTTATCATAGTTCAAGGCCTTTACTTGTAAGATTTATACCATTTGTTGTTTCCCATGGGAAGGAAGGATTAGAATAAGCAGAAGTAGAATGTTGGCAGAAAATAACAGAATATATTAAAGTTTCTATGAAAATTTAGGAAATGATTTACAAGGAGACTAAATGCTATTCAAATTGAGATGTCCTTTGTGAACAATGATCCCCTCTGTTAAGGTAGCAAGTTGGATCTGGTTTTAGGAACACCTTTCAACTTATTAACCAACTTTTCCTGTTTATTAAATGTCATCTTAACTGCAACCATTAGCCTAATTTAATGCAAAAAAGGAGAGGCAAAATATAATCAAGATTAATTTTTAAAATCTCTGATATTTTCCCAGAAATTAATGCAAGAAGGATTAATCTCTCCTTCTACAAGCTGTAGATATGAAAAACTCAGTTTCATAAAAATTAAATTAAAATTTGGCTGAATGTCTCCTGATTGTCAAAAAGACTATGAACATTGCATTCTTGAGTTATTAAAGAAGACATATTTAAATTTATTGATAAGATAATAATATTTTTTAAAAAGCATCAAGAAAGAGAGAGTTCTTGATGCTCACAAATCTCTAATTCTTTATTACATTTTCTAAATAAGTGTGAAATGGTGACAAGAGGTTTTAGGAGAACGTTGCTATTGAGAGAAAAAAAACCATAGCCACTGTTCTAAAATGCAAATTTTCTTAGTGGCAAAAGTTTAGAAATATGCAAAGGTAACAATGCAGAAACATTATAATTTGCTTCTAGACAGAGATTAGGGCTTCTGCAGACTTAAAGTCCTCAGCCCTAGCCTGATGATGTGAGACTGATGGAGGAAAAATAATTGTGGCACATTCATGCGTTTCCCCAGTGTAGCATCTTTTCCTAGGCCAGACTCACACCTGGCTCATGTCAAAAGTGGTACTAAAAACAAACGCTTACCTCACGTTTGCACAATTCAGGAGGTAGAGTTTTTCTTCTATGCTTCTAGGTTCTTCTTGCTGGTCTAAGAATTAAATTGACATGAGAGAATAACAGAAGAAAATCAAATTTGATTACATTTATACATAAGGAGCTCTCATAGATATGGGACCTAAAGAAATGACCAAAGCAGGCAGGTTTTTTTTACATTTTAGAGGACAAAACAATAAATTGATGAGGATTCGACAAAACAAAGAAATTTGGGTTTCTGTGCTTAATTACCAAGGAATAAGTTGAGTTTGGGCTTGGGGTAGTACATCAGTAAAAAACAAAAAAAAAAAACAAAAAAAAAACAAAAAACAAAACAGCAAGATTTGTTTATCCAGGGTTCTCAGCCTCATATTCTCCACCTCTGATGCTAAAGATGTTTCTATTTCCTTCTGGTGCAGGGATAATACCTTTTACATGGGATAATTATTTTCTGTTTTCAGAGAGACATAGGAAATCAGAGTGTCTTTTTTATATTAGCTGCTTTTTACATAACTTTCATTCAAAATATCAATATGCCACTTTGACATACTTTGGAGAGCTCACACTAAGATCCAAGAATGCTGTGCTAGGTCCTCTAAATACTACTCAGGAAATTAACTCATTTATTTCCCTCAGAAATTTCATGAGGTAACTACTATACTTATTCTCAATTTATAGATGAGAACACTGAGTTTCAGAAACAAATGTGTCCTGCCCATGGTGTACGACTAGTCAGTGGTGAAGCCAGGACTCATAACCATGCACCCTACCCTGGAGACTATGTTCAATGCCTCCCAGGTGGAAGAACACTGGGCTGGGAGTCAAATCATTTGGATTCAGGTCCAGATCTACTCTTAAATCTCTATAGGATGCTATATTTTATTACTCTGGCCCAGAGTTGCCTTCTGTTATGCAAATATTGCTTTAGAATTATGAGTCCTTGACTGACTTTAATTGTTTCTGATAGTATGTATGTTATTTACCCTAGAAAAATAATGGCAGGTGGGGAAAATGCCAAATGCATTAAAAACACTATTGTATTTGAGAGCTATGTTTTAAAATTCAAATAGTCTAAATTATTTAATTTTGAAATCCAAAGCATCGTTTATGTATCACAGATTTTGTGGTCTATGTCACTTGAAGTTAATATAATAATTTGTGATAATTTTCTTTCTAGTTGTTTTATATAATGGTCTTATATTAAAATAAGGTCTTATTTTACCTAGAAATGTCCTTCTTGTCAAGATTAGGAGCTTAGATTTGATAATATCTTTGTTAAAGTTATGTACCTATCAGTTTTTCATTTTTTAAATCCCGCTGGAGAAACAACTGATGTGTTTTTGTTATATGGTCACAGCCTATGTTGTAGTTAATAATGTTTTCCTTCTGATCTGCTGGAGCCGCAGAATCAAATATTGGCTTCCTCTTTGCAATTTTACAGGTTGAATGCAATACACATGTATGTAGCATAATAACTTTTTATCTGGTTTCCATTATAGTCTTTGCTTTCTTTCCCTTTAGCTATTTTTATATTCTTTTATATTATGTAATTTTAGAATAGACTTCAAATCTATTTTGGAATTCTATGCAAACAGATTACTACGAAATACTCTGTTTCTAAGAGTCTGAGTATTTTAAGCCTACATTTTCCCACTGGATAAGTTGAGAGCTCTGAGATATTAGCATCAGTTTCTGATATATATTTGCCTTTATAGGTCTGAACAAGTACAAATTTTAGTTTTGTTGCTATTAGTATGAGTGGGCAAACCCATTTGTTTTTGTAGAAATAAATGAAGTGATCAGATAATTTTGCATATTTAAGTTTTACATTGTTTCTTTTACTCTTCCTCTTCTCTACACAATCAGTTTTTTTTATTATCAAAGAAGGGAGATCTCAGACCATTTCATTGATAGTAGTAATTCAATTTACATTTGTTAGTTTGAATGTAATCTAACTCAGAATGCCTTACTTTGATTACTTACAACATAAATGGGACTATTTTTTCCAAGCTTATATATATCTAGAGAATGAGGAAATTCAGGCCTTTCGAAATACATGAAAAGTGGTTCAATTAACTGAAAATTTCCTTAAGTAAAAAGTTTGAGAACTTTTTTACGTGGTTTAAGCCTTTGGAACTACTACATTAAGAAAAATAATTTATTTGCTGAGTGGCCAAATCATTTTTCCTTTCCTCAGTTCACTGGCAGTGCGTATATTAAAAAGTCTGATCACACTCTCGATGCATTAGAAATTTATTTACCTGCATTTCTTTCAGATGATTAAATGTGTAACAACCCAGAGTATGAGGTGGAATATTATCTTTTGAGTCAAGCTTGCATTTTGTGTAGCAGTCTTTATATGTTGTAGAGCAGTGCTAATTTTGTGTACTTTCCTATCTTATGTTTCAAGAACGGTATTTAGCAACATCTGATAGAGATCTGTCTGGAATATTGACACTCAGTTTAAAAATCTCAGAATTTTTTTGAAACTGTGGCTGCATTGCAAGACATAATCCCAAAGATATTTCAGGCAAATAAGAAATACTTTTGTCTAAAAATGTCCTGTAATTTCTTAAACCTCCAGTTAATTTTGTGTTCTACTGAACTGACACTATTACACAATCTAAGCAAAAATGATTAAAATGAGCCTTTTAAAAATTTTTATTCATACTTCTTTTTCTAAATAAATTTTTATTTTGAACTGCCTATTTTTATCTCATATAAAAAGAATAAAGTGCTAGATTTCTTTAAAGCATATGAAAGAAAATTATTTCCAAATATATCATAAAGAATGGGAGACTCTAGTAGTTCTAATTAATGTACAGTAATGAAACTAGTGTGTCTGGAGCAAGATTATGTATATAACAAGAACAGAATTTACATTGGTTAGTTCATAAGTCAGTGTAGATTTGAAAACTTCAAAGAGAGTTTAAATTAAAAAAAAATAGGCAGAGTAATGTGTTGCTTCACCAAAACACATTCTAATGAATAGGAATAATAAAACTCAAAAGATTAAGTAGTTTCTGAATCTTGATGTGGTAAAAACACTAGTTTCTGTCAACTTACAGCTCTTTTGTATTTATTTAATTTTATTTATCCCCAGGATGTTTTTTTATAGATGATCCCAGTAACATAAAAAGACAAAGTCAATGAAGTTCATAGTAATTTGAAATATTCTATTACCACTGGAACCCAATAGACCCCAAGATATGCTACAAACTTAAAATCAAAGATCTCTATAATATGTAAAGAGCTGTAACACATTGACGAGTGGAGGAAAATAAAGTTTACAAGATCAAAAATAAAATGCAGGACTAAGGTTGGAATAGATAGATAAATAAATAAATAAATAAATAAATAAATAAATAAATAAATAAATAAATAGAGAGAGAGAGAGAGAAAGAGAGAGAGAGAGAGAGAGAGAGAGAGAGAGGGAGAGAGAAACATTCAAGATTATTAATTACTAAGGAATTATAAAGTAAACCACAAGAAACCACCACACTTTGTCAGAATAGTTAAAAAGGCAAGTAAAATTGATCTACCATATGATCCAGCAATCCCTCTCCTGAGTATTTAACCCAAAGACTTGAAAACTCAAATTTGAAAAGATATTTTCACTTTGATGCTCATAGCAGCATTATTCACAGAGGGCAGGACATGAAAGCAAATGAAGTGTCTTAAGATAGATGACTGACTAAAGAAGCTGTGGTACATAAATACAATGAAATATTACTCTGCCATAAGAAGGAATGAAATACTGCTATTTGCAACAACATGGGTGAACATCATGATAATCATGCTAAGAGAAATAAGCCAGACAACAAAAGTTGAAAATTACACGATCACTTATATGTGGGATATAAAAAGCAACAAAGAGGACAAACAGATACTCATAGATGTGAACAATAGCCTAGTGGTTTTCAGAGGATAAGGGGCAAGGGGGGAGGAAGATTGGGGAAAAGGGGTCAAATATGTGGTGACAGAAGGAAATCTAACTATGGAGGTGAACACACAATGTATATATACATATATATATATATATATATATATATATATATATATATATATATATATATATATATACTGTACTGTTAAAACGTGCAGCTGAAATTTATGGGATTTCGTTAACCAATCTCACCATAAAATTAATTAATTAATTAATTAATTATTTAAAAAGATAAAAACAAATTAGAAGCAACTGAAGTTCTCAGAGATTGCTGATGAGATATAAATAAAACCACATTGTGGCAAACAGTTTGACATCACCTGTTAAGTGTGAACATATGCATATCCCCTTACTCAGAATTTCTACTCCTAAGTATTAACCCAACAGAAATGCACTCATGTGTTGATAAAAGATATGTACAAAAATCCACTCTTTATAGTGTAGACATGTACACCATTTGTAACATCAAAAAGTTAAAACACCCTAAATGTCAATCAATAGTACATAATACATTAACTATAGTATATTTTTCTATAATGGAATTCTATTGAGCAATGAAAATGAATATGATGACAGGCAATGATTTGAATAGATCTTACAAATATACTGTGAGCAAATTTACTCAAGTAAAAAAATCCAAATTTCCTAAGTCAATTTATATAAAGTATTAAAAAAGGAAAAACTAATCCAATCAGAATGTTGTTATTTTGAGTGGGAGACCGATAATGTTCTATTCTTTGATCTAGATGCAAGTTAATTTCAGAGATATAATTTGAAAAATAAAATTATCAAAATGTTTATAAAGCTCTAAATCTATAGAAACAAAAGGAAAGTTGTTCAACTTTCTGCTGATTTTCAGCTTTTCATTGAAGATATAATAAAATGATTCTGACAAAATGGAGGAGTTCATATAATTTGAGCAATATGTTATTGGTGTCAGTTGCAGAGATGACAGTAATCAAGTATGGTGGGTTAGATTTGGAAGATGGGGTTAACAAAGGGAATGCAAGTTAGGATGAAAAAGCTCATGGGTTTATCTGGTTCTAGGTTTCAGAATCTAGAATTGGAAGTCAGAGAGTGAGTTTATGACCTGAAAATTGAGTAATCATGTTCACAGATCACTTATATGTTCACAAATTAATAAGTCCTGCAGGACTCATGAGTACAGACAGAGGCCTTTCTGCTGTTTTATACTGTAGAGCACTCATGAGGAATCTGAGGTAGGCAAGAAAATAGTGGAAGGAGACATGACTGAAGTCTTAGAAGAAGGACTTAGGCACTCGATAAAGAACAGGCATCACAGGAAAAGAACAGTGTGCCTTTCAGACACAGAAAACCCTGGCAGTGAGCTCAGAACACACTCACTGCAGGAGTAAGTAACAGCTGAGTAGGGCAAGGCCAGCTGATTCTGAGGTAACCACTTTTGAGGGAGAGGCTCCTTGTGGCTTTAATATTTTAGAAGATTCAAGCTAAAATTAGACCATGAGGTGGGGCTGAGACCAAAGTGCAATCAATCAATCAATCAATCAATAAAAAAGGAGCATCTCTTGACAGGAAATGAATGGTAGCTTCTGCTGCTTCTGTCAATTACTAAAGGAACGAGGGAACTTTTCATTTAAGACAATATTGATGAAAAGTTTAATCAAATGTGATAAATATGCTAAATCCTAAGATCATGAAGAATAAGGTTAATGAATACAAACCATAAAGGCCATCAAACAAAGTTTTACTATTACAGTCGAGATCTTTCTCTTTCCCAAAGCATAAAAACAAGGCAAACCTACATTTAAGTTTTAACTACTACTGGGCTGGATAATTTTGAACAAGTTTCTTAAATTCTCTAGGCATCAGGATTGCCAGTGATGACAATAAGATCTAACAAAATTCTTATGAAGATAAATAAAAAGGTGTATGTGAAGCACTGAGTACTGTGCCTGGCTCCCTGAAGTCTCTCAATAAATATTCACAGTCCTTGTTAGCACATTGATAGGAATAGTTCTTTACCTGTAAGGTAACTGTAATCTGAGACTCAAAATGTTCTAATTCTACATACATAATGTATATGTTACTAAAAACCCCATTCTATTAAATATCTTTCATGGTCCTTGACACCAAATAGTGGACTTATCTTTCTAGAACTCATATTTAGCATGAATATTGAATACTAATTTTTCCTCTGATTTTAATGGCAGAATAAGGAATATTTATAAAAGCTGACAGTTAATGTGAGAACAGTTTCTCCAACACATAATGATTCTGCAAATTCTATCTTTGAAATACTATTTTTACTAAAATCTTATCCCATTGAGAAATAATTGGTGTAACCACTTCAACTTCCATATTTTCAAAGACATAGTTCTCTTATAATAAAAAAAAATCAGATTGGTATTTTTTAGACATATTTATATGTTTTAAATAAATGGCATTTTCTTAACATTGTATTTTAAATATTTTGTATATATTTTCCTTGCAAATATTTATCAATAATTTGGTAATTCTCTTTTAGAAAGCTATAACAAACTTAAAAAAATAATAATCTCTCCTTACACAGGTGTTAGGTTCTGAGAAATAAACCCTAACAGTACAGCTTGGTGAAGTTACCACCTTCAGATAGAACCAGCATCAATTTACCAGAGAACAGTTTTAAAAAGAATATTTTTTAAAAGTGCAAATTAGGGTTTGTGGTCCTGAACACACTATACCATAGCAAACCATAAAATTAAATGAGGCTATCTTCTAGGGATTAACATGTCTGAGAAGTAAGAAAAGTCTTAAAGTCCTCTTAAATAAAATTTGAAAATAATCAACAAGTCAGTAAAATGATTTTTTTCTTTTTTTGCCTTATGTAAGTTTGATTTTCTCTATTGTAGCTGCTCAATCTTTCACACAACAAATGGTTTTATTTTATTATTTTAGTTTATTAGTTTCAAGCATACAGTACATTGGTTAAACATTTATATAGTTTTTAAAACTATCCTTCTAATTTCTCCTTCTCTCCTCTGGTTTTCCACCTAGCCAACATAATCATGCTAACAAAATTACCTATTCCATGCTCCCCATCCCAGTGGGGAGCTAATTTGTACTTCTTTAACCCTTCACCTCATTATTCCATCTGCTTAACCCCTTATCCTCTCAATCTATCACCAAATTGTCCTCTATATTTCTCAGTTTTTGATTAGTTTGGTTTTTGTTCCTTAGATTCTACATAAAAGTGAAATCATATGGTATTTATCTTTCTCTGTCTGACTTATTTCACTCAGTATAATAACCTCTAGGTCCATCCATGTCGTTGCAAATGGTAGGATCTCATTTTTTTAATGACTGAGTAATATTCCATTGTATACATGAAGCATAACTTCTTTATCCAATGGTCTGTTGATGGGCATTTAGGTTGCTTCCATATCTTGGCTATTGTGAATTGTGGCACCATGAATATAGGGGTACATAGATCTTTCTGAATTATTGTTTTGGTTTTCTTTAGATAAATTCCCAGAAGAACAAACACTGGGTCAAAAGTTATATCCACTTTTAATTTTTAAAAAGACATCCAGACAGTTTTCCAAGGTGGCCATAACAATTTTATTTCCAACAGCAATGCATGAGGGTTCTGTTTTCTCCACAACCTCGCCAACACTTCTTGTTCTTTGATTTACTGATGACAGTCATTCTGACAGTTGTGAGGTTCTATCCCATTGTGGTTTTTATTTCATGTTTCTGATGATTAGTGACCTTGAGAATCTTCTCAGATGACTATTGGCCATCACTATTTCCTCCGTGGAGAACTAACTCCTCAGATCTTCTACAAATTTTTTAATTGAATTGTTTTTTTTCTTGCTGTTTGAATTATGTGAGTCCTTTATATATTTTGAATTTTGACATAGCAAAAGGATGCTGAAAGGAAGAGTCCATGGCCTGACTGAATTCAATTGCATGGACAACAGCTGTTTTTATTGGTAGATAGCCTTCCAGCCAAGGAGTATTAATCTGGCAAGTCACCTGTTCCAGTCCAGAGTCCTAGAGAAGCTGAATTGATGTCTATGGTCCCCTACCTAGCCAGAGGTCCCCTCTGGACTTTTACCTGCCCTGAGCCTAGCTGCTTGGACATTGCACAAGAGCCAAGCAAAGACAGGCCCAGGGAGAAAGATACACCTTCAGACGGAAAGATGCCCCACTCAAATAGTGGCTCTTGGTTTCTTGTTTGTCAGCCCAGAGACTTGGAGCAGAAAGCATGAATACTGGTGAACTGAACAGTGATGGCAAAGAGGGAACTGAAACCCAAATGGCTGGCTACCCTTCAGTTCTCCTGCAGTCTGGCCAAGTGCTTATTACTCAGGTGGGGATGGGCAGTGACTCCTAGTGCCAACAGAACTGTTGATTAACTGGATCACTGCATGGCCTTGATGGGATTGTTTTCAGTGTTGTCACAGAGATTGTAGCAATGTACATTCGTGTAATTTGAAAGGACGTTGAAAATGACTGGCAGACTGGGTACATGATCTTCTCATGAGAACATGTCCAACACATGAATCACCTGATTTGAAAATGAGGTGAACTCAAAAGTAGGGGTTTGACTCTTCATTAGAAGTAGGCTTCTCAAAGGCCAGAGGTGTTACAACTGCATACTTTCTGTATGAGGATCCCAGAATTGAAGACTGAAAGGAAAGCTATGAAGCTCACTTGATGCTTCTTTTATCAATATTTTACAAAAGTGAAGCATGTTAGGCAAATGAAAATTCTTCTCTTCGAGGCATTGGGTACTGAGTAGGCACACATAATTTCACTACTGTTTGGAATAATTGTTCTGTTTGTAAAATTATAACCCAAAGGTAAATCTGGATCTTTGGATGACCCCTGGTTATTGTTCCATGATCTAGATTAAATTACTTTAGACTAGTAATATGCAGCTTCTAAAATTATATTACAGAGAAGCACATAATTTTGAAAACAACATTTCTTAAAATAAACATTAGAATTCATTTTGACATAATATAGGTTATCAAGAAAATAATAAATTATAAAAGCTTTTTTAGTAATAAATAATATACAGCTATCACAACTTAAGACTAAATCTTTTCTTCAGTTTGCATTATTTGAACAATTTCTGCTCTATAGTATGAACTGAGTTTTACATGTTGCAATTGTTTTTAAAAGTATGCATATTAAAGTGAGTTAAAGTTTAGACTTCCACTTTTGTCCTCTAGAGAAAGTATTTCTGCCCTATAATCTTTCATATAATTAATTCTTCATATAATTAGTTATTGATGTGACTGAATTTAACAATTATAGGTGTCAGCACTTATAAAGGTTCATATTTTCAATATAGGCACCAGTGGAATTGTAGAGAAGAGTATATCATTGGACAGATATTTTATCATATTCATTTTACTGGTATTTTTTTATCGTGGAGTTAGTAACTCAATTTCTTTGAGTTTTCTCTTGTGACAAATAAAAGTAATAACATCTACCTGGAAGGATTATTATGAAGATTAAGTGAAAATATATGTACCTTACACTAGTATAATGTCCACAACCCGGTATGCAGCGCTCCCCCTCCTTGTTTTCAGTATGGGAGGTGATGTTTCAAAACTCTCGAGTGCAATTCATGGCCCAGCCTTTGAGATCACACTCTGTACTCATTACATAGGCAAGTTGTAAACCAGCTAGTTTATCATTTCCAAAGCGCTTCTTTGACACTCATGTGGCACAATTTTCCTTTGTTGCCGAGAACTGAAAGCACATTTTTATACATGCGGAATGATTATGAACAGTAATTTGAAATGTTTCTGTTGAGTTTTGCTTGCAACCTGTGTTCTAAGCAATATCAATCCATAAATGAACATTAAATGTGATTCGATATTTATATAGAAATTCAGGGCCATCTCTAAAAGTTGTTTCAAAGGAAGCACTGACACACTAGTGAAGCCTCCAATGTCTGCTTAATAATGAAGCTAGATCACTCTGAACAATAATGCTTCATTCAAAGCCTTTGACTCAAGAAACATATTCCACAGACTTCTTGGTCACCATGGTACTCCAGCAGCATCCAGTATGCAAGTTCTAGATGGTGACTGGCATTACTTGCACTAGAGTTTTAAAAGGCAACTTGAAAATTCCCCTTAGTACAACCATCTTCAACTCCTCCCAAATCTACACAGTGTAAAAGAGATTTGGGAAAATGAGAAGTTTCTTTGATGTGAATTTGTACCAAGCGGGACCCGGCAGAAATGCCTTGAACAGAGGATATATGCTGAAGAGACTAGAAATCCTTGCACTAATTATAATGGTACTGTGTTTCAATATACAGAAGCACTCAATCGGTTACAGACAGTCCGTTGCAAATGGCAATGAAACATTGCCAGTGGCAATGAAACCTGTATTCTGTAATCTAGAAGACCCATTAATAATTTGGTGCTAATTTGGGTACAAACTGAGAAGTCTGAGGCCACACACAGAAATAATATATAGAATAGGACGATGGTCCTCCCCAGAAATTTATGTCATACATTTTGAATTTGACCACGCTCTTTTCCCCAATGTTTTAGAAACGCGTATAACTGAAATTGATTCTGTCATAAGTGTTCCTCTATTTATGATACTACTTGTTCCCAGTACCAGAGAAGATGTTTTGAAATGCTCGAACATGAGCAAGGGCCCTTGCATAGGCAGGTATTAAAGCAATGGCAGCTAGTAAACATTTCCAAAGTGCTTCTTTGTCACTCATGCAGCACAGTTTTCCTCTGTCGTAGAGAACTGAAAGCACATTTTCATGTGTGTGGAATGATTATGGATTGTTATGGGAAATGTTTCTGTTGAGTTTTGCTTGCAAAATGTGTTCTCAATAAGCCTGACCAAATTGAACAATAATTGTGGTTTGAGAATTTATATGGATATTCAGAGCCATCTTCATTAGTTTGTTCAGAGAAGGCACTGACACATTGGTGCAGCTTTAATGCTGGCATCCAAAGTGTACTTCCTTAGGAAGTTAGATCACTCTGAACCATAATGTTTGATGCAAAGCCTTTGAATTGAGGCTTTATATTCCAAAAATTTCTTTGTACACAGAGTATTCCAGTGGCATCCTGAATGCGAGATCTAGATTGGCGACTGGCATTACTTGCAAGAGGGTTATAAGAGGCTACATGAAAATTCGCCACAGTGCAACCATCTTCTAGTCTTCCAAAATCTATAACGTATAAAAGAAAATGGAGTAGACTTACACATTCCTTGATGTAAATTCATACTAAGCAAGATTTGCAGAGGGTACATGCTGAGGAGACTAGAAATCTTTATGCTCATTATGATGGTATTGTGTTCAATGTATAGGAAATCTCAATCCAATACACAGTCCTTTACAAACAGGAATGAAACACTTTTGAAAGCCTGTGTTCTGTAATCCAGACCAACTATTACTGATTTGGTGTTAACATGGGTGCATGCTGTGAAGTCTGAATCTGCACACAAAATAATATATTGAAAGGGACCCTACCCAGAAACACAGGTCATATCTTTTTAATTTGACCATGCTCTTTTTCCTACTCTTCTAGACCCCTAAAAAAATGAAATCTATTCTGTCATGTATGTAGCTGTATTTATGATATGACTTGTTTTCAGTACTGGAGATGTTTTGAAACTCTCAAGTGAGATCCATGGCCCTTGAACTTACACTCTGTATTCATTGCATAGGCAGGTCATAAACCCATGGCAGCTAGTTTACCATCTCCTAAGTGCTTCTTTGACACTTATGCGGCACAGTGTTCCTTTGTCGAGGACAACTGAAATCACAGTTTCTAGTGCGTAGTATGATAATGAATCCTGACAGGAAATGTTTCTGTTGAGTTTTACATACAAAATGTGTTCTCAGCAATATAGATCCACAATAGAACAGTAACTGCAACTGGGAATTCAAACAGTGATTTATGGCCATTTCCATCAGTTGACTTAGAGGAAGCACTGACACATTAGTGCAGTCTTCAAGCTGGGGTCGGAAGTGTGCTTCATCGGAAAGTAAGATCACTCTAACCATCATGCTTGAAGCAAAGCCTTTGAATTGAGAAACTTAATTCCACAGACATCCCTGTTGGCATTATGCTCCAGTTTCATCCTGTAAGCAAGTTTGAGTTTGGTGAATTGAATTACTTGCAGTAGACTTCTACAAGGCGACTTAAAAATTTTGCTTAGTGCAGCCATCTTCTCTTTCAAATCTGAAGTGTATAAAAGATTTGGATAAACGGACAGATTACTTGATTTAAATTCATATCAAGCAGCATCGTTAGAGAGTGCATGCTGAGGAGACTAAAAATCTTTATGCTCAGTACGATGGTACTGTGTTTAATCTACAGGAAATCACAGTTCAATAGAGATAGTCCATTGTTAATGAAATGAAACACTTTTCAAATGCATTTGGTCAGTAATCCAGAATTCCAATTAATGAAATGATGACATACATTTTGAATTTGACCACGATCTTTTCTCTACTGTTCTAGACCCTTGTGAAACTAAAATCCATTCTGTTATGAATGTAGCTCTATTTATGATGTGATTTGTTCTCGGTACAGAGAAGCTGGGTGGAACTCTCTTTTATGATCCATGGTCCTTGAACACACACTCTGTACTCATTGCTTAGATAGGACTTAAATCAGTGGCATCTTGTTACGATTTCCAAAGTGTTTCTTTGACACTTATGTGGCACAGTGTTCCTTTGTCAAGGAGAACTGAAAGCACATTTTCATGCATGTGGAATGATTATGAATCACAATAGGAAATGTTTCTGTTGATTTTTGTTTGCAAACTGTGTTCTCAGCAATCCTGATCCACAATCAAACAGTAACTGTGATTAGGAATTCATAACAAAATTAATGTCTATCTTCATAAGTTGTTTCAGAGGAGACACTGATACACTGGTACAGCCTTAAAGCTGGGATTCAAAGTGTGCTTCATCAGGAAGTTAGATCACTCTGAACCATGATGCTTGATGCAAAGACTTTGAAATGAGAAATTTATAATCCACAGACTTCCATGTTAGCATGGTACTCCAGTGGTATCCTGTATGCAAGTTCTAGATTGGTGACTGGCATTAATTGAACTATAGTTCTAAGCGGCGACTTAAAATTTTCCAATAGTGCAGCCATCTTCTACTCTTCCAACATCTGCAAAGTGTAAAAGAGATTTGACAAAACTGGCAGTTTTCTTGAGGTAAATTCATACAAAGTGGGTCATGCAGAAATGCCTTGAAAGAAAGGGTACATGCTGAAGACACTTCAAATGTTTGTGTTCGTTACTATTCTACTGTGTTTCAATGTATAGGAAATCTCAATTCCTTAGAGACAGTCTGCCTCAAATGGCAATGAAATACTTTTACCAGTGCCAGTGGTCAGTGATCCAGAATTCCAATGAATGATATGATGCTAATATTGGTTCACGCTGGGGAGTCTGAGGCCACACTCAAATAATATAGAGGAAGTGATCATGGTCCTACCCATTAATTCATGTCATACATATTTGATTTGAGCATACTCTTTTCCCACTATACTAGAACCCAATGAATCTCAACCCCATTCTGTCATGAATGTAACTCTGTTTATGATGTGACTTATTTCAGTACCAGAGAAGAGGATTAAAAACACTCTTTCTAGATCCATGATCCTTGAACTTACTCTTTATACTCATAGGCAGGTCCTAAAACAGTGGCAGCTTGCTTGTCATTTAAGCCATTTTTTGACACTTATCCTGCACAGTATTCCTTTGTTTAGGAGAACTGACAGCACTCTTTCTTATGTGTAGTATGATTAGGAACTGTAATATATACGTCACAGTTTTACTTGCAACCTTTGTTTGCAGCAAAGCTGACACATAAATGAACAGTAAATGTGATTAGGAATTCATATGGTAATTCAAGGCCATTTCCCTAAGACATTTCAGAGGAGGCACTGGTTCTATTGTGGAGCCTTAAAACTGGGTTCCAAAGTGTGCTTAATTTGGAAGTTAGATCACTCTGACCAATAATGCTTGTGTCAAAGCTTTTGAATCGAGAAACATATTTCATAGGCTTTTGGGTCGGCATGGTGCTCCATTTGCATCCTGTATGTAAGATCTAGGTTGGTGACTTGAATTACTTGCAGTTGAGTTCTTAGAGGTGACTTAAAAATTGCCCTTAGTGAAATGACCTACTACTCTTCCAACATCTGAAATCATAAAAGAGATTTGGAAAAACAGGAAGATTCATTTAGGTAAATTTGTACCTTGCAGGATCATGCAACAGTGTCTTGTAAGAGAGAGTATATGCTGGAGATTTCAAATGTTTGTGTTCATTACTATGGTCTATTTCAATACACAGGAAATTTCTATCCATTAGTGACTGTCCATTTTAAATGGCAATAAAACACTTTTTCGAATTTTTATGTTCTGTATTTCATAAGTCCAATGAAAGATTTGGTGCTAGTCTGAGGCTACATTTGGAATGATATATACGAATTGACCATGTTCCTACCCAGTAGTCATGTCATAAATTTTGAATTTGAGAATGCTCTTTTCCCCACTGTTCTAGACCTCAGTGAAACTCAAATCAATTTTAAGTATCAGAGAAGATGTTTGGAAATGCTCTTACCAGACCATGGTCCTTGAATTTACACCCTGTACTCATTGCAAGAGCAGGTACTAAAACAGTGGCACCTTGCTTGTCATTTCCAAAGAGGTTTTCTGACAATTATCCAGCACAGTGTTCCCATGCTGAGGAGAACTGCAAGCACAGTTTCTTGCATATAGTATCATTAGGACTGTGAAAGGAAATGTTTCCCTTGAGTTTTGCTTGCAACTTGTTCTCAGCAACACTGATCCACATATAAACAGTAAGAGTGATTAGAAATTAAAATGGAAATTCAAGGTCCTCTCTGTAAGACATTTCAGAGGAGACACTGACACACTGGTGGAAGCTTAAAGTTGGGTTCCATATTGTGCTTAATTGAAAAGTTAGAGCACTCTGACCAACAATGCTTAAGGGAAAGCTTTTGAACTGAGAGACTTATATACCATAGTCTTCAGTGTAGGCTTAGTGCTCCGGTATGCAAGTTCTAGGTTTGTGACTTTAATTACTTTCAGTAGAGTTCTAAGGGGCTACTTGAAAATTCCACTTACTCTAGTACCTTGTACACTTCCAACTTCTACAAAACATAAAAGAGATCTAGGAAACCTGGCATTTCCTTATGGTAAATTCTTACCAAGCAGGATCAGGGAGCAAAGCTTTGGTAGAGAGGGTGCAGAGGGTACATGCTGAAGAGACTTCAAATTTTTGTGTTCATTACTATGGTACTGTGTTTCAATGTACAGGTAATCTGTACCCATTAGAGACAGTCCATTGCAAATGGCAATGAAACATTTTTCAAAAGCCTATGTTCTGTAATCCAGAATTCCAATGTATGATTTGGTGCTAGTATTGGTACATGCTGTGAAGTCTGAGGACACACTTGGAATGATATATAGGAAGTGACTGTGATCCTACCCAGTATCATGTCATTCATTTTGCATTTGAGCATGCTCTTTTCCCCACATTTCTAGACCCCAGTGAAACTCAAATCAATTCTATCATGAATGTAGCTCTGTTTATGATGCGATCTGTTTTCAGTATCAGCAAAGCTAGTTGGAAACACTCTAGAGATCCAATGTCCTTCAACCTATAATATTATCTCATTGTACAGGCAGATACTAAAGCAGTGGAAGCTTGCTTTTGAATTGCAAAGCTCCCATTCAACTCTTATCTGGACCATCTTCCTTTGTCAAGTACTACTGACACCACAGTTTTTGCATGTGTTATCATTACCAAAAGTGATGTAAAATCTTTCTTTTGAGTTGTTGCTTACATCCTGTGTTCTCAACCATGTGGTTCCTCAAACAAACAGTATAGGTATAGGAATGCATAAGGATATTGAGGTCATATCCCAAAGTCATTTCAGACGAGGCACAGGCACACTGCTGAAGCTGTAAAGCTGGATTCCAAAGTGTGCTTTTCAGGAAGTTAGATTACTCTGATCAATTATGCTTGAGGGAAAGCCTTTTCATTGAGCAACTTTTATTCTGCAGGCTTCTGTTGTGGTGTGGTATTCCAAATACATTCTGTATGACAAGATGTAAGTTGTTGATTGAATTGCTTACTCTTTTGTTTTAAAAAGCCACTTGCAAACTCCCGTTAGTGCAGTGAACTTCAACCCTTCCAACATGTACAAAATGGAAAGCAATTAAGGAAAATTGGCAGTTTACTATGTTGGAAATTCATATCAAGCAAGAGAAGGCAAAAAGTTTGGAAGAGAGTTTCTATATCAAAGACTCCTTAAATCTTTCATGTAAGAAGAATGCTATGGTATTACAATGTGATATTCACTTCTCTGTCATTATCAAAGACATGCTCTCATCAAATTTCATGAAACACATGTCCTGAAGCATGTGGTGTATACCTCCTATTTGCAAAATGTTCTTAGCATTGTGCTAATGTATGCTGTGAAATCCAAATCAGCCCTCAAACATTAGTTAGAAAGTGAATATCTCACTTACCTCTCAGGCATGTATACATTTTTTCAGCACACTTATTTCCCTGGTGTTTGCTTGAAATAGAAGCCCAATACATCGTGTCAATAATATAGCTAAGTTTTTGTCATGACTTATTGTCAGTACTATTCAAAGAGACTAGTTGCAGACACTCTCAGATCAGTGGTCTTCACCTTCAAATCTCGTAATCTTTGAGCAAGCTAGTAATAAAAGTTTGGGAACCTACTTTCATTTACAGTGTTCATTGCTGCATGAAACAACACAATTGTCTTTTGAATAGTATCACATTTAAACATAGTAAGAAATACTTCTGTTTATAAGAATTGCCTGGCCAGCTGTGTCATCAACATCATGATTCCATAAATGAAGAGCAATTGTGTTTTAGAACGCAAGTGAATATTGAACACCATACCACAAAGATGTTTTAGATGAAACACTGACACACTGAGTAGCACCAAAACTGTGTACATCTGAAACTCCATCAGTATCAGAGTTTGCAGACATCACCCCACTACTGAGTAGCACCATGTCTTCCCCAAGTCAGCCCAAGCTAGGCGAGAGGAACAGGTTGTACACTCTCCACTGAACCCACTGTTCCTGGAGACCGCATGAGAGCCAACACTCAGAATTGTTTCTTTGCCTTCTATTTGGAGGCCATCCTCACCTGCCATGTATTGAACTCCTTCTGCATTCCAGACATATCGCAAGTGCATTCTGTCTGTCCTAATGCCACACCCTGCTTGTTTCGGACCAATGGTTGGTGCAGCCATCAGCCCTTGGAAATTTTAGGGCCGCGTTCAGCCTGAAACTCCAGCCTCTGCCACTTATAGGCTGAACATCTCACATAAATTTAGAAACTCAACATCAGTTTGTTTGTCTTGTTCATTTGTTGCTTTTAGGTTTATTCTACATATAAGTGATATTATGTAATTTTAAATTTGTTCTGTCTGGTTTATTTTACTTAGTACGATTATTTCAAGGTCCATCCATGTTGTTGCAAATGGCAGTATTTCATCTCTTCTTATGGCTGAGTAATATTCCATTGTATATATGTGCCACAGCTTTTTTCTCCAGTCATCTATTGTAGAACATTTTGGTTGCTTCCATGTCCTGGCCACTGTGAATTATGCTGCTATAAACATCGTTGTGCAAATATGTTTTCGGATATGGGTTCTCAAGTCTTTGGGGTAAATACCCAGTAGAGGGATTACTGGATCATATGGTAGATCAATTCTTAGTTTTTTGAGGAAACTCCATACTGTTTTCCATAGAGGCTGTACCAATTTGCATTTGCAGTCCCACCAGCAGTGTATGAGGGTTTCTTTTTCTCCACATCTTCTCCAATATTTGTTATTATTTGTCCTGTTGATTATAGCTATTCTAACAGGTGTAAAATGGTATTACATTGTGATTTTGATAAGTATTTTCCTAATAGCTAGTAATGTTGAGCATCTTTTCATATATTTATTGGCTATTTGTATATCCTCTAGGGAAAAGTGTTCAGGTCCTCTGCCCATTTATTGATTGATTGGATCATTTATTTTTGTTGTTGTCATTGTTGTTACTGAGTTGTGAGAGTTCTTCGTATATTTTAGATATTAGGCCCTTATCAGAGGCATTGCTTGCAAATATTTTCCCATTCGGATGGTTGTCTCTTTATCTTGATGGTTTCTTCTGCTGAGCAGAAGTTTTTAGTTGATATCATCCCATTTATTTATTTATTTATTTTTTACTTCTCTTGCCTTTGGGGTCAAATTCATAAAATTCTCTTTAAGTCTAAGGTCCTTAAGTTTTGTTCCTATGTTTTCTTCTATGCATTTTATTGTTTCAGGTCTTATATCCATTTTGAGATAATTTTGGTGTATGGTGATAAACAACAGTCTAGTTTCATTCTTTTGCAAGTGGCCTTCCAGTTTTCCCAGCACCGTTTATTGAAGAGACTTTTCTTTCTCCACTGTACGTTTTCGGCTTTTTTGTCAAAAATTATTTGCCCATATAAATATAGGTTTACTTCTGGACTCTCGATTCTGTTCCATTGTTTTCCTGCCAATATCATGCTGTTTTGATTACTATCGCTTTGTAGTATAATTTGAGGTCAAGCATGGAGATGCCTCCAGCCTCCTTTTTCTTTTCCTCAGGATGGCTTTAACAATTCAAGGTCTTTTGTGCTTTTATTCAAATTTGATGATTTTTTGTTACTTTTCTTTAAAAAATGCCTATGGGATTTTGATGAGGATTATATAACGCTTTAGGTAATAAGATCATTTTAACTATGTCAATTCTTCCAATCCAAGAACATAGAATATCTTTCCATTGTTTTGTATCTTCTTCTTCAATTTCTTTTAATAGGGCTTATAGCTTTTATTATATTGATCCTTCTCATGTTTCATTAGATTTATTCCTAGGTATTTTATTCTTTTTGTTGTAATTGCAAAAGGAATTATTTTTTTCACTTCTTTTTCTGACATTTTGTTATTAAAATATAGAACCACTATGGGTTTTTGAACATTGGTTTTGTATCCATAAACTTAACTGTATTTACTTATTCTTTCTACTAGTATTCTTATGGAGTCTTGAGTGTTTTCTATATAGAGAATCATGTCATCTGCAAATAGTGACAGTTTGACTTCTTCATTTCCTATTTGAATGCTTTTTATATCTTTCTCTTGCCTGATTGTACTCTCTAGGACCTCCAATCTTATATTGAATAACAGTGGCCATAGTGGACATACTTGCCTTGTTCCTGATCTTAGAGAAAAGGTTTTTAGTTTTCACCATTAATTATAATGTTGGCTGAGGATTTGTCATATATGGCCTTTATTATATTAAGGTATTTTCCTTCTATACTAATTTTGTTAAGTGTTTTGAGTATAAATGGATGCTGTATCTTGTCAAAGGCTTTCTCTGTATTTATTGATATGATCATATGATTCTTATTTTTTAATTTGTTTATGTGGTATATCACATTAATCAATTTGCATATGTTGAACCATCCCTGTGTCTTGGGATAAAGCCCACTTGATATGGTGTATGATCTTTTTAATACGTTGCTCTATTCGATTTGCTAGTATCTTATTTAGGATTTTTGCATCTGTGTTTATGAGAGATATCAGTCTGTAGTTTTCTTTTTCTGTATTATCTTTACCAGGTTTTGGTATCAGAGTAATATTGACCTCATAAAGTAAGTTGGGAAGTATTGCCTCCTCTTCAAATTTCTGGAATATTTTGAGGAATAGGTATTAAATTTTCTTTGAATGTTTAGTAGAATTCAAAGAATCAGCTCTTTGTTGCATTTATTTTTTCCATTTTTTTGTTTGTTTTAAATTTTATTTATTTCTGCTCTAATTTTGATTATATCTTAACTTCTGCTGACTTTAGGCTTCATTTATTCTTCTTTTTCTAGTTTTTTTAAGATAAAGCATTAGGTTGATTATTTGGACTTATTTTTGTTTTTGGAGGTAGGAATGTAAAGATATGAACTTTCTTCTTATGACCACTTTTGCCATGTCCAAAAAGTTTCGATATATTGTCCTATCATTATCATTCATTTCTATGAATTTTTTGATCTTCTTTTTATTTCCTCTCTGTCTCAAGTATTCTTCAGTAGTATGTTGTTTACTCTCCATGTAATATGGTTCTTCCCACTTTCTTTTTTACAGTTAAAGTCTGGTTTCAAAGCATTTTGATCAGAGAATATGGTTGGCATGATTTTAATCTTCTTATATTGTCGAGGCTATCTCTTTGTCCCAGTATATGGTTAATCCTTGAGAATGTTCCATGTGCACTAGAAAAGAATGTATAAGCAGCTGTTTTGGAATGAAAGACTCTGTAAATGTCAATTATGTCCAGTTATTCAAATGTATCATTTAAGGATGTTATTTTCTCATTGATTTTCAGTTTGGATGATCTCCCCATATCCAACAGTGGTATATTTAGGTACCCTACTATGATAGTGTGTTGGTCTGTTTTTCTCCCTATAGTTCTGTTAGTAATTGTTCTATATATTTTGGGCTCCCTGATTGGGAGTGTAGATATTAATAAGTGTTATGTTTTATTGGTGCATGATTTCCTTATGAAGTGTCCCTCAGTATCTTTCTTTACTGTTTTTATTTTGAAATCTATTTCATCTGAAATTAATACAGCTACTCCCGCTTTTCTCTGAATGCCATTTGCTTGAAATATCATTTTCTACCCTTTCACATTGAGTCTGTATTTGTCTTTGTTGCTAAGATGTGTCTCCTGGAGGAGCATATGGTTGAGTTTTGTTCTTTGATTCATTCTGCAACTCTGTGCTTTTTTATTAGTGATTTTAGTCCATTTACATTTAGAGGTGTTTTTATAGTCATTTTATCTTTTGCTTTCTGATAGCTCAGTGTTTCCATTACTTCCTTGTCCTTGTGTTTCTGTTTTCTTTATTTTGGTTGGCTTTTGTGTGTTTTCCCTCTGTTTCTTCTTGTTTTACATTATATAATTCAGTTCTGACTCTTTGGTATGTGGTTATCATTATGAATATATAAAAGATAATTATATTTATATAGTCATTTATTTTCTTCTGTGTGTGCCTTATTTTCATTCTCCTTTGAAAATTTGGATCTTTGAATCCTTCCCTTTTTAGTCATTGTTGTCTAAGTTTGTCCTTATGTATGCTGAATGTTTATTACTATCTTGCTATAACAAATCTCTTCTTATTTTTAAGCTTATAATGCCTTATTCCTAGTAAGGGTTACACTCCTCTGCCTTTTTCAGCTTCCTAATCACCTAACTCCCAATTATGTTTTTCTTTTTTTCATTTTATTTTAGGTGAGCTACCCCTTTCAGTATTTCCTGTAGTGCAGGCCCCATAATGGAGAATTCCCTCAACTTTTGTATGTGTGGCAAGGTCTTTATTTCTCCTTCATACCTAAAGGAGAGCTTAGCTGGATATATTATTCCAGAATGGTAGTTCCTTTCATTTAATAGTTTAAATATTTTATTCCACTTTTTTCTGGCTTAAAAGTTTTGTGCTGAGAAGTCTGATCATAATCTAAGGGTTTTCCTTTATCAGTTACCATTTTCTTTTCCCTGGTTGCCCTGGGAATTATGTCTTTGTCGTTGATTTTTGATAATTTTAATGCAATGTAGCTTGGAGAAGTCCTTTTTGGGTTGAGAGTATTCTTGTATTTCTCTTTCATTATTTTTTATTTTTCATTTTCTCTCTTTTCTTCTGATTTATTTCCAGATTTCTGTCTTTGTTATCACTGATCCTTTCCTCCATTTGGTTGACTTTATTTTCCAAACTTGTGATTTCATTTTCAACTCTTGCAGAGTATTTATTATCTCTAGAAGTTCTATTCAGGTTTTTTTATTTTTTGAGGGTTTCAATCTCCTTGCTAAAAAAAACTCATTCTGCTCATCTAGTTGTTTTTTCAGCTCCTGAATTTGTTGATATGATTCATTTCAGATCTCATTGAATTTTTTCAGAAGTGCCATCCTGAATTCTCTGTCATTTAAGATGCATATTTCTATGTCTCTAGGCTTCTTTTCTGGAGATTTTTCTCTTCCTTTCTGAGATGTATTGTCACTTTGGTTGTTCATGGTGTTTAATGGACTATTTCTCTACTTGGGCATTAATGAAAGTGTATTCCGCTTTTTTTTCCAGAAAGAAGATTTATTATAGCATGTTGCAAAGAGGTGTTTTTCTTTTGGTTTCCAGAAGGTGAGGTCTAAGTCTTTTGGATTTCTGCTTTATATAAAGTCTTAATAATGTCTTTTTTTTTTTCTTATAGATGTTTAATCACACTTGCTACCCTCAGTCTCAATTCTTGTCAGTGTTAGCGACTGTTTTGGTAGCATTTGCTCAGATTCCGTAGGGGCTCTGTGGTGTTCCATCTAGGAGGGCATGAAATGAAGGGCCCTCTTGGTGGGGGATGGGGACTGTGGCTCAGCCTTGGCTTTGCAACCACAGCTAGTAAAAATCAATTGTTGTTTCTCTGCTGTCCCCCATTTCTCTGCCTTCTGCCCTGATGACTGGGCACTGCCCCCAGCTTTGGGGAGCTCACAGCTCTCCCAGGCAGGGCTATTTAAGGATGTTACATCACCTTCTGCCCTCCCCCTCCTCCTGCAGGGAGTTCTAGCTGCAAGAAGCAGCTTCTTTGTTTCTCTCAGTCTACCACCTGACACCCAGGGTTCTGACCTGTGGTAGATCTTATGTGCAGCTCCCACATTCAGACATGCTGGTGTGCAGTTTGGGTGTTTTTTGTTGAGTTTTAGAAGTTCAGGCTATAGTTGTTTCAAGGAGAGAGATTTGGGTACATTTCTCACTCCACCGTGTTTCTGATGTCACTTCAGTAATGAGTTTTTAATGTGAATTTTTATTACTCTTTAAGTTGGTGGTTATTGCTTTTGATGATGGTGAGCTATGATGTCCAGCACTACCACAGTGAAAATTATTATCTTACATCCCGGAGAAATCCCATGCTTCACACAAGGAGAATATAGGTGTTGATTTCTATCAGGTTTTATTATATGTGAAGGCTTTTGTTTTGTTTTGGTCTCTAAAAATTGATGTGATATAAATTTATCAATGTGGTAGACTTTTAATTCTAGTTTAAGCTTTTCTAAATTAACATTATATTCATTTTAAAAGTTAATATAGTTGAAATGTCAATTTTGTGCAAGGAATATCAGTTTTAATAATGCTTTGATGAATAATGGATCCTTTAAAAATGATAAAGACAAGCTTTGAATAATACATTATGTTTCTGGGTTTAAAATTCAACTGACTAATAATCTTTATGGTGAGAAGTAGACATTACTTTCTTGCCAGATACTCTACATTTTCTAAATTTTGACATGTATATGAAGTGATATTTTTAAAAAATCAGTGATATAAATGTCCATTGAAAGATGACTAGATAAAGAAGACAAGGTATGTATATATTACTCAGCCATAAAAAATGAAATTTTACCATTTGTGACAATATGGATGGGCCTTCATGGTATTGTGCTAAATGAAATAAGTCAGACTGAGAAAGACAAATACCACATGATTTCACTTATATGTGGAATCTAAAGAAAAAATAAACAAACAAAACAGAAACCAAATTATAGATACAGTGGACAAATTTATGGATGCCAGATGGGGAAGGGGGTTGGGGTATAGGTGAAAAAGATGAAGAGATTAAGAAGACAAGTTAGTAGTTACAAAATAATCACAGGGATGTAAAGTACAGCATAGAGTCTATAGTCAATAATATTATAACTATGTATAGTGCCAGGTACTAGACTTATTGGAGGGATCACTTCATATGTTATATAAATATCTAAGCACTATGCTGTATACCTGCAACTAATATAATATTGAATATCAGCTCTAATTGAAAAGAAAATAACTTAAAAGAGATTTTAAAAATCTTTTAAAGATTAATAAATGTATATGTGTTTATATATATATATATATATATATATATATATATATATATATATATATATATATATATATATAGCTATAGAGTTAGTGTGCACACTTAGCCAGGTCAGGCTCCCATAACAGAACATCACAGACCAGATGTCTTATACAGCAGACATTTATTTTCTCACACTTCTGAATACTGGAAGTCTGAAATCAGGGTACTTACATGATCAGGCTCTGATGAGGACTCTCTTCCAGGTTTACAGAATGGTGCCTTCTCACTTGTCCTCACTTACAAGAAAGTGAGAGAAAGCAAGTGAGCTCTCCGGTGTCTCTTCTTAAAAGGGCAGTCATGTCCAGATAAGGGCCCCACTCTCCTGGCCCATCTAAACGTAATTCCCTGCAAAAGACCCATTAACAAATATTGTTCATTGAGGGTTAGTGCTTCAACCTATGAATTTTAGGGGATAAAAATCAATCCATGGTGTGAGTGAGTGTGTGTGTGAGTGTGTGTGTGCATGCGTGCATGTGTGTGTTTCTAGAAGTGAAGAATTTATTGAAAAAATAATAAAATTAAAATTACTTTATTTAAGGATTGCATCATAAATATGTGATAGAAAGATTTAGAATGCTCTCCTGAAAATATAGAATTTTCTTTATGATGGTTTTATTTTTATATCCAAGTTAAAACATTAGTGTACTTTTATTGGTATGTTAGAACTCACAAAAGAGAGTTTTCTCACAATGATTTATTATTCTGTATATATCATTAAAAGGCAGCCAGTCATTGTATTCCAGAAGTTTTCAAACATCAGTGGAAATGAAGAACTATATGAATAATAAAATATACTGTGAAACACAATAATAGAAGCTCACAGGACTGAGGAAGCATGTTAGAGAAACATTTAACTGTGTCTGAACATGATCAGCATAATTTTGAACTGTATTTTGAAGGAAAAGTATAGTTTAGCCACTCCACAATAATGTAAAATGATCTTCCATACTAAAGACTTAGCATATACAGAATAAATAAGGAATATGAAGAATGTATTGCTTTCAGAAAATATTAGTAATTTTTCTATCTAGAGCTAAATTGGAAGTTATTCAACAATACTAAATGAGAAATGAAGATTTCATATATGAGACCACTTTGTTATATTCTTGAATTTAAATTTCATTCCTCTGATAATTTCTAAAAACTACCTAAAAATTTTAAGTTAGAGCAGGAGTTAAGATAGTGTAGGAGAAAGTAGGTGATAAATCTGGAAACATGTACTACACTCAATTAACTAGTTTTCTCCTTTCAAAAAATATTGTCTTTATAATATCTAAGCATTAAATTATATAATGTAACCTAAATAAAGCAAAAAATCCTACCTATCACATATGTAAGACATTGACATGTAAACTGTTTTTAAAACAATAAGTATTATTGGTCAATCTCTTTTAGAGGCTATTTTCTTCATTATGTATATTATTACCAAATCCCTTCCTTTTTTTGTTGACATGGTAACCTGTGGGCTCCAATTCTTTGCTATGAACATATGGTTTTCTACTTTTTGAGAATTTATGAACGTCTTCATTTTGGTCTTCTCAAGAACCAAGACGGATGAAAACTTATTTGTGTTTCTCACCAACTTATTTATGAGATACTCACACACAAAAAATGTACTTACTATTTGAGATGGGTCCAAAACTTCCTCAAAGTTTCAGCCCTCCAAAATTCCAGTCTTTGTTCTCCAAAACTTTTCACCCCATATTTAGCCATTCCTTGGAGGCTTCAAAAGAGAAAAAGATGGTGCAGAACACTTTCCCTTTAAATAAACTCAATCAATTGTGTACCTTTTCTCTGGGCTTTCATTTGAAGTTCATTTCCTTATTAATAGAAGCATACCTCCTGTCTTCCCTATCAAACCGCTCATTAATTTTCTAGCTAAAAAATTGTGGCACTAAGGCCAAGGTCATAGATCTCATCAAGGCATTGCTCCTTTAGCTTGCTTTCTTTTTGTTTTCTTTTCTTTTTTTCTCTGTCTTTTTTTTCTTTTTCTTTCTTTTTCTATCTTTCTTTTTTTTCATTCTTTCTTTCTTTCATTTCTTTCTTTCTTTTAGTTGTCTTTATTTACTGCTATCTTTTAAAAATATTTTTTCAATGAATAATTTGCCATTTCTTACTTTCTCTGCATAGAACTAACTGCAAGCAGATCCTATTAATAAAGTTGTTACCTTAAAGAAGACACTAGTAGAACATTAGTTATGTTCTAAAATTAATAGCAGTCATCTAAGCACATGGGAAAAAATTCTTGACCTTCCAGAAGAACATTTGTAACAATTGCAAGCAGTGCCCTGACTGCTTCAGTTCATTTCTTAGTCTAACTAATAAAGGCAATTTGGTAACCTCATTGCATCCTGCAGTTTAAGAAGAAAATCCTTCATTAAGAGTCAATAGAATTGCCATAATGGATTCAATAGTACTTGGATAATGAACAGGATTGTTTTGTTTCCTAGAAGGCACCCAGAAATTTGCATAATAAAAAAGTCATCTTAAGTATTGGCAGAAGATACTGCTGTTTGAATAAATGTGAATACCTGAATCTAAATATGTATATAGGATTAAATTTGACCTAAAATATGTAATGAACTATTAAAAAACAAACAACTAAGGCTGATGATTATCTTCTTCATCAATCATCTCTTTATTATTTATTAATTATCATGCTTTCAAAGATTTTTAGAGAAGTCCATAGCAGAGAGTTCCTAGGCCTCCTTATGGTTTCCTCTTATTCCTGGTTATACAGTTAGACTATATTTCCTAGCCTCATTTGCTAGATGGAGCCATGTGACTGAATCTGGCCAATAAAATGTGCAACAATATGCTCTGCATCATTTCTTGTCTGACTTAACCTTTCCCCTGTTCAATGCATAATATGGCAAAAAATCCAGGAAACCTTGGGAGCCATATGTTGACAATTGTAAAAATACGATATAAAAGCTTAGGCCTCTGAATCACAGCTTAGAGAACAGCTACCTAATTAAAAATGTCCTTAAAGAATTGATATATGAACAAGAAATTTAAGGCCTTATCTACCATGTTAGCTAGTACCATTTCAACTAACAAAGTTTGTCAATATTTTATTAGTATAAAATAACTAATGGCATAATCTAGTAATCATTTTAGAAATTTTTCTCATTATATTGCAGTATTTTCTAGTTTGTCATTTTTAAAACAGCATTCATGGTAGAAAACATCTATGCTTTTAAAAGAAATTATTTATTTAAATTAGTTTTAAGTACACAGTACATTGGTTAGACATTTATAATGTTCAAAAATGGTCCCCCCAATTGTTCTATGCTTATATATTTTTTTATATGTTCAAAGACTAACTTTGGCAAAATTCTTATACACTATTTTATATTGCTGTAATGGGCAACGTAGTCTCTTCTCTTAACAGAAAAAAAGTGATTTCTTGCTGCCGATTTTATGTCTCCTTTCCTCTCTAATTTTTCAAATCCATTTCTTGCCTCAGCTAGATGTACATAATTTCCAGAAATGCCAAACTCATTTATTAATCCATGATTATCAGGATGATCCCTTGTATTGATCCCTTGTATCCCTTGCATGGCAGAATATGCCTCAAATAGTTTTTGAAAGATAAATAGGAGATCCAATAGTTTGTGACAAAGTTTGCCTGGGTGTTGTGTCTACTTCTAGTCTACTCTCCTGTGATAAGAATCAATCTTTGTTAGTTGATGAAGCTCCTAGGGAGAGAGAGCTATGACAAATGAGTTCCTTTTGGAGGATTTGTCTTTAGGTAAAAAGGGAGAGTTCAGAGAAAACCTCTCACCAAATTTGCTGTTATGTAAGTGCCTACAGCTCAAGTAATCAATATACCAAAGTGGCAAATTTTGGGTGGCATGTCCTTAACTTCTACTTTTGTAATTTATGGTGGCATCTTTAGCTACCCTTCAATTGAAATTGAACCAAACTCTTTGGTTAAGACAGATGTGACTAATAATGCTTTTCTTTTATTATTAGAAGGTATCTTGACAAGGATTGGGCTTAGTGGGAAAGAGAGTTCTGTATACCTTGTGGTGTCTGACATTGATGTGGAAGAAAAGAGTGATAGCAACAATGTAGTTGCTGATCAGAGGTAAATATTAATTGAAGTATTTCATACCAGTTAAAAATATCCTATAACATATTACACTCTTCTACATTGTAGTAATGTTTAAATAATGGTATACTATAACCCTCTAGGTTTTTTAATTCATCTTTTGTCTCCACATAAATGAATATGTATTTACATTTCTATTCTTTATGTTCATTTTATATATCATTTTATATTAATACATACATTAATATATATTAAAGTTCTGTATTAATATATTTTCAATTTCTTGATCTTGACTTTCCCCAAAACTCTTTGTAAATGTTAATGAATATTTTGATTTTAATTTATATATTTAGAAATACTAATACTACTTTTTAACTTTAATCTCCTAATGTCCTGTGTTGGTTAGTTCATGTCAGTTCTCTAACAATTAGACATTAAAATGTTATTTAATAAGCAAATATTTTGTTAGGTAATATTTCTGTATGAGAGAAACAATGAGGAAACAGGATAAACCTTCAAAACACATGCCTTCAGAAAACAAGTAACAAAAAAAGAGAGAGAGAGAACAATCCTAGCCTGCTGTGTCTATTAAGTGACTACTCTGTCATTTATGTGAGCTTCTGCATGATGGTCAGGAAGTTCTCAATTCATAGTGAGATGGCAGATAAGTCTTGTGTCTCCCAGAAAGAGACTTGCCTTAGCATTTCTGCTTTTCTCATTCATTATCTGTAAGCAGCTCTTTGGAAGCATGACCTTTACATAAATACAGCAGTAGACTTCAGAGGACAGCAACAGGAACCTTGGTCAAAGTATTGGAGATCTATGAGACACAATCTCATTGCTACCTTATGTCCATATCTGATGAGAGGTTTTCAGTCAATCACACATTTTAATCTTGTGGAAAATAGTTGTACTGTCATAGTCAGAAAATACATTTTATATATCTTTCATTTAATCCAAACAGAAATATAAAAATTTAAATAGTAATTAAAACACGTAATATTACTTTAGAATAAAGGGATTCTTGTGGGTCAAGTTAGCATTTGGAAGACTGACATTTGCCCTCAGTCTCAGGATGATGGAATAAGACTTACACACTGGGATTCACTTGACATCTGTTTTAGAGGTAAATATCATGGAAAGGTCAATACATCTGGATAGATAAGAGAGTCTAAATGTGGATATTGACTCTGAAAGGGAAATGCAGTATCTCATACAATTTACCCTAAATTTGACTAAACACAGTTGTTTACAACTTTTCCAAACAAATATGCTAGCAATATAGACATACGTTGAGTATTTATTTAAAATGAAAATATATCAACACTGATCATTAAACTATTACACTTTGCATGTTTAATGCCACACTTATATTCATTTCTAAGGATTCGTATATTTTATAATGCACTTTTTATAAAAACAAATTCATATTTTTTATTTTTATATGCCATAAAGAGGCAAATGTACCTAACATATTTTTATTAACATCTTGAACAAGTTGATATTTTGTTAATATTTTAGAAAAACTATTGAGTCATTTTCAATTTCTGGAATTATTCAAACTTTATACATCAAATCTAAAATAAGATTAGTATACATGTTAGTATCTTAACTTTTTTTAAAAAAAAAATTTAAATCCCGAGTGAAAAAAGAAATCTCATCAGTTCCCTATTAAAGTCAAAATTCACTCTTAGCTCATTAATGTGAATTGGTCTTATAACAAATGACATGCAAAAATTTTATACAGTTTATATTTTAAAATATATTTTTGAGTCACTTTCTATTGAAGAACAAATATAGAGTTGATTTTATAAAGAACTATAAAGCACTAACAGTCTATCTGCTGTTATTCAAAAACAGAGAAAAAGCATAATTTAAAAGCCAGAAATTCACCTTTATAGGCTATGAAAATTGAAAATAATTTTATAACAAGGGCCATGGAAATGGTGAATGAGCAGTTCTAGTTATCATCTCATTATTCAAGAGATTGAAAATTATCCTATACACTGAAGAACATCACAATCATTCTTATATAAACCACACGGTTTGGACCTAGGGATTTTTCATCAGTAACTACAATAGTTCAGGGAGAACTATTTGTCTTGATTTCAAAGAATAAAAAGAAGCTATCTGTAAACTATTATTACAATATAAAATAAATTCACACACAGAGAGCATCTCTGTTTGCTAAGATTGTTTTCTATTTTAATTTAGATTTATTGTCCAATATGAGAGATGACTGTACCTGAAAATAATCTTTTCTGTCTCATTAAGGCACTACTAAAATCTTGCTACAAAGAGAGTACATTTTGCCACTTCAACTATTGAAAGTGTGACCTTTTACAAATGATATTCTTAGTTCTGGCCTCCTGAGCCTACTAAATCTGAATGTTTAAGTATGATCTAAAAAATTTTTTTAATTTTAATAAGTTCTTCATCTAATTCTTCAGTTTTAAAGTTTGAGAGCCAATACTAAGAGAGAGTAGATCAATTCTATTGAGAACAATAAATGAAACAAACACATAGACATCCTTAATGACAGATGTAGCTTTCGTATAATGTAGATTTCATTTCATTTTCTGACCTTGAGGAATTGTGTACAACTCCAGGGCTTCCTGTCTTCAAAATGAGGAAACTTCATAGATCTGAATAGAAGCTAAACTCTTAACATTAGTAAGCACACTTTGGAATAGATGTTACTTCATGAACCCAACAATAAAGTAGATTTTAAATTGTAGAATAATTATTTCATCTATATGTAAAATGTAAAAACTGGTTCTAACATTTGAAAATTGCAAATTCTGTTATTTTAGTACAGCCGTTATTCAGAGGACAAAGATCTTTAAAAGCACTTAATTGAGATAGGTTTATTGTAGCCTATATATTCAAAAAATAATAATAACTTTGAAATGTAAAACTGATATCTAAGAATTAGTTTATACATCCATGCTAAAATATGTGGTAGTATTTTGCATATAAATTGTGTAGCAGTTAATCTTCCTAGAATGTTGTTTATCTGCAAAAAAAATTATTTCTAAATAAGAGATTTGGAGTAATTTTGGTCAATTTTCTTCTTTCTAAAATACCGCTGTTTGTAGTAAATCTTTACAATGTTATATGATTTAGCAATGAAAAGTGTCAAGCCACAAAAAGGTATGGGTGAAGCTAAAGTATATATTGTTAAGGAAAGAAGCCAATACAAAAATACTACCTACTTACTATATGATTTAAATTGTTTACATTCTGGAAAAGGCAAAAGTATACAAACAGTAAAATGATCAGTGGTGGCAGATTCATGGGATAAAAAAGATGAATAGATGAAAAAAAGGAGATTTTATTTAGTCACCAAAACTGCCCTGTATGATACTGTACTGGTGGACACGTGACATTACACGTGTCTAAACTCAGTACCGCATGCAACACAAAAAATGAAGCCTCGTGGAAAATGTGAATTTTATTTGATAGTGTATCAATATTGGTTCAATTGCACCAAATTGACCATATTAATTTAAGATGTTAATAATAGGGGAAATTGGTGTTGGATGATGCACATGAAATTATACTTGGCTCGATTTTTCTTAAAACCTAAAACTACTCTCAAAAACAAAGTTCATTAATCTTTAAAATTATGTAGCTGTTTTACATGTGAAATTTAGGGGTGATAAGAACAGTGAAAGTAGTAAGATAATGAACTAATAAAATTTAAAAGTGATATATGTTAAAACTGAGAAATTCAATTGAATTATCTAGTCTTCATGGAAATATTAATTTATGTAATTTTGAAATTTCAGACAAAATTTGTAAAATTTGTTTAAAATTGCCATTAACGCACCAAAGATTTCTCTTGGGGAAAAAATAGGAGTTAGCACTGCCATCAGGAATATTTCAGAAACATGGGCATCAAACCCAACTCAGATAAGCCTTGTGAAAGAGCTTCTGGTGAAGGCCTTGCTAGAAGACAGTTTTAAAATATGAAATCATCTGTCTCTGTGATGTCCTAGGTCCATATCTGTCAAAGATATAATCATTTCCTCTAGCATGATCTTAGCAGCCCTTTTCTAGACAGTGAAAATCCAGTTGATCTCTTGACTCTTAAGCTTCATCACTAAAGCCCTATATTTTCACTATCTATTTCAAGTGCCTCTTTTATTGTAAAAAGTTTTTATCAATTATATCAGCAGTCAATCGAGCTTTAAAAAGTAGAATTCTTGAATTTCAGACACTCAGCACCTATTTATTTTGAATTAGGTGTTAAAAAGTTCATTGGAAGGTGTTTAATAATGTGCTGTTTATTATAAATAATGAATTCCAACTATATGAATTAACAGAGAGAAAAGGATAGGTATATATATAAAGTCTTTTTAGAAATTCATTATTTAGCCATAATTCTTGGCTTTAGAAATTAATCAACACATTTGGATTGTACTCAACAGAAATAAAAGAGGAAATGGTAAATCACATTGTATCAGACTCAGAATGGTAGAACTGGAAAATACCTTTCAGATAGTTTACTCTAAGACTTACAGACTGTCAGTCAGCTCATAGATCAAGCACATAGATCAAACCAAGTCAGATGAAGCTTTTAAAAGAAAAGCTCCATTGCTTGCCAAATATGAAAGTTTATGAAATTCACATAAAAATTTGAATTTACTTTTCACTTTAAAATTTCACTGAGCTTGCCTTATTGCATAGTAGTTACCCTTATTAAATAGGACATGCAGTGTCCAATTCTTTACTTCAGCCACTTTCCCTATGAATTTATGTTCAGTTCATTCTATTCAATTTTGTTATCTTTCTATCCTCTCTGCCATCTGATTTTATGCATCTTGACTTCTTTTTGCTTCATTTTGTATTTAAACTAAATGCAACTCCAAAGAGTATATATAATTTATTCCAATCATGTAACTGGTACTTCCCAGGGCATAAAACAAAATACAGTGTGTTCTGCCTGGCAACAAACAGAATTAAAATTTGGTATTCTAACGCTTATTATCAGAGAGGCTCATTTAATTCTAGCCTAGAGAAAATTGCATTTTTATGGTATGTTTTGATTCTGGGAGAAAGAAGTGTGTTGGAACAATGAAAACAAAGATTAATGAGGAGATACTTTGTCTAGAAGTAAATCTGTTTAAAACATTAACTAACAAGTAGAATATTAAATGATTTTTGTGTTATGAATAGAGTTTAAATTCTTTCTTAAATTATTCCAATTAACTTGTCCAGTATTAACATTTCTATCCAGATTGTACAAAAATACAAGTTAAATATTATTTTTAAAGTTTGAAATAAAAGATGGCATTTTTCTTTATTAAAGCTGAAAATGTATTAACTGCAGACTTCATATTTCTCTACTTTATGAGGATTAAGAAACTAATTATGGAAAGCACAAAATCTAGTGTTTATCTCACATAGTAACAAGACAGACAAGTAAACAATTTAAGAAATATCTAATTCTATAAAAAAGAAATTTAGTTTATAAAAATTATTCTAGAATATGACTAATGTTTTCTTGTATCAAATCTCAGTTGTATGTAATTTAATCTGTCACAAGTTAGCAATTCATTGCTCTTATTATTGAAGGCATGTATTTTAGCTATTACAGCATAACAATATTAACACAAACTTAATATGTTTAAAAACACGTATATCATCTTGATGTTTCTGTATGTTAGAAATTAGTCACCTGTGTTCTGTTTCATAGTCTCATACACGTTTGAAATGAGGTATTGGCCACTGCTAGGGTCTCATCTGAAGCTTGACTAGAGAAGGGTACATTCTCAAATTCATCTTTGTTGGTAGGATTCAATTACTTGTGGGATATTGGACTGAGGGCCTCGGTTCCTTGCTGACTATTGGTCAGAGGTCACATTTAATATTCTGTCATGTAAACAATTCCATGCATTCACTTCATTAAATCCAGCAAAAGAAATAGAGTCTACTAAAAAGAATAAAGTTATCAGCTATATAACTTATAAAGCTATAATTATATGTTATATAATCACTGAAGTGACATCTCCTCTGCTGTGCCAATTTCTATTGGTTAGAAACAAGTCAGCAACTGGCCTTCATGAAAGAGAAGACACAGGATAGGAATACTGGCAGGAGGAGATTACTGAGAGCCTTTTTAGAAACAATTGCGTTTCCATAGCTCTCTAATTTTAACCCTTTTCAGACTTTTCTTTCACAATCACTATGGTCAACTTCTAAACAATGTGCCAACAGCATATTGTCTTAATGTCTCCTTATAATCTAAAATGCCATACACTGTATTTATTCATAAACAAAGCAGTCTTCCACGACCAACCTTAGTGTCACTTTTATAAGTACTTACATTTTTATGGCAGCCTATTCTTATTTTTTGTACAAAGTTAACAAAGCTATGCTTTATTAATTGCACTGACGATGACAATGACTAAATTGCTTACTGATATCATTGTGTTGTCTCATATATCTTAATTAAAAGAAGTCTCTAAACATGTTTTTCATAAAGTAGTTGAGACTCTTTGATTGGAAGTGATAGAAATCGAAGATAAAGGAGAAATAGAGAATTTATTTATTTTTCCATACATGACATGTTAAGTTTACCAAACTTTAATTATAGCAGCATTTAAAATATTAGTCAAAGTGTATGTGATCTATTTTCAACCCTGTTATTTCATGTGTGTTGGTATCATTATTAAGAAGAGCCTACTTTAGTGTACAAATATTAAAATCCTAGCCGGATAAAACAACCGAAAACCAAAAACCAAAAATAAATATATCCCCCTCAATAGTTAACAGTAAAGATTCTTATCATGACTTCCATTGGCTTTGTATGAGACATTTATCACACACGAACCAAGGAAAGAAGATAAAGTGTCCTCATTGGCCAGAGATAAGAAATGTGTCTATCCATATATCCTAGAGAATGGGTCAGTCCTATCCAAACCAATTAGACTGAGAATGAAGGAGGTATGATTATCCAAGCAATATTTGAATACTGTTAACAACAGAAGGCAGAAAAAAAAGGAGAGTAAAGTAATTTGAGATATATTTATTGACCATATAATTAATATATGGACCACTATTAGGTGCTGGAGCGTCTATGAATAAGATAGATTGCTTCACACTTAATCAATATATAGACTATAGTGCCAAAGGTTGTATGTAATTAATTCTTCTTAATATATTTGTGTCTCAGGTTTTGTTACACAAGGTTTTAATATAGGGATGATGTAATTGCCCAGTGCAATCTAGATTAGAAGAATTGAGCAAATGAAGATGAAACTGTAGGGTAGTATTAAAAGAGTAAGCATTAAAAGTAAGACTTGAGAAAGAAATAACAATAGAATTAGTTTTGGGGGGGAAAGTTAAAGGTTATTAGAAATCAGCTAGGTTAGGTACATTGACTAGACGACAAAAAGGCTCAGAAACATTGTTAAAATTTTGTATTCAGTAATCTTGTATATCTATTGAAGCTGGATATTATGAATACCTGTGAATTATAAAAGTGAGATTATTTACATGCAATTTTGAAAATAAAGTTATGATACAGTGACCCACATTATATAATGAAATTGAGGTTTTAAGATTGAAACAATGTGTTGTTGAAAAAAATTTTTGAAATTAAGTAAATAGCATGGTACCGGGTACATAATGTGGCTACAGTTAAGCAAAAAAAAAAGTGAATTCAAAATAAATATGTATTCTGTGATGCCATCCATTCAAATACTTTTAGTACAGTTAGAGCTTAAAGCTTGAGTAAGGACCAGAAAGAAACATTTGGAAGCCATTTGCTGGATTATTATAAATTAGCAACACAATAGCAACATTTTACTTTATCAAGATATGAGGTAGCAAATTGTATCTATCTGTTGCTTTTAGTCTAGAAGATGCTTTAGAGACTAGTGAAAAGAATGTTGATTGATATCTAGCAGATAATACAATAATTAAGTAGTGTGTTCCATTCTAAATGAAAAACAGTGCCGTTGACAAAATATTCTTAAAGGAGCATTTGCATGATTTGGAACACAGGTTTTTAGGGCTGGAGTCTTAATGTAGTACATCCTTAAAAACTTCAGCAAATAGTGTTATTCAAATAAGCCCATACATAAACTAACACATTTTATTATGAAATTCAGGACTCCATTATAACAAAGGGGACAATAAAAAATTACTAATTTTCTCTAAACCTGCTGACCTCCTCCAGTAAGTGAATTGGCAAATAGAGGGACTACATTTGGTATAATTTTTGCTGTGGCCATCAATCAGAGTACTGTGTACTCCATTGTTTGAGTAATGAAAAGGGTGAATAGATGTTTATTCAGTCGGTATTTTCTCCATAAATTTCATTTAATAAATGCAACTTCAATGCATTAGTAACTATGTTCTGAATCTGATTAAAACTTCTGTTATAGCAACAAAAGAGATCCACCCCCACTCACACTTCCACGCACTCAAGAAACACTAAATATTCAGTTCTTGAAGCCTTCTCCTCCTCATATAGGAATATTTTCATGACAATTCTTCAAAATTAATGTGCCCTATTTTCAGCTTTTAGTCATAATTATTGCCTTGTAGGAACCTCTTCCCACTGTTCTATATCATCCAAGATCTCTATTCCATGTCTTACCTTAGATAAACTCAAATAAACTTTAAAATCATAAATAATTATGAATGCCTAAAGAGCCACATTCATGATAAAAGACATATATACTATATAATGTTTTATCAAACAGTTAAATTAGACATACAATTAGCAATTGTAAGTAAGTAAATCATTTAAGTTTTGTCTACCCATTATGGTTCACTGAGAATAGAATGGTTTGTGAGTCTCCAGGAATAAGTCCAGAGCTAATGCCTTCTCACCCATTCTTCATTTCACCTATTGTTGTCTTCTGTTTCTCCCCTCTGATAAGCTAGATGACCTGTCATATGGGTAGTAAAAAAATAGTTAATATATATTTAATAAAAACATAAATGTTAAATGTATAAAAACCGAATGAATGTTAAATCTGTTAAAGCAGTTTGCAAGGAAATTATAAAAACAATTTCCAAGTACTTCAACAAACAACCATTACAAGAAATTGCTGTACCTGAAGCAAGTGTTCAACATCATACTTTTCTTATTGCTTTCTTCTTTGTTTCTATTATGCTGCTGTGCCTCTTCTCTAAGTATTATTAAATTTCCTTCTCCCTTAGACTTCCAATATCTGACTGAAGTTGTGATTTTTCAATCTTTTCTGATACTTTCTCTCTCTCTTTTTTCTATTAGTGGTAGGAGAATACTAGAAGTCAGGTTTTTATTTTAAATAAACAGATACTATAGCTATAGCAATCACAGAAAATGAAAGGCAGTTAGTATGGGATGTGATCAACTCCCTTTCAACTATGTTGGTTTTAAAATGTGTCACATCCATGTAAAAATATTCAAGCAGCAACCAAATAACTTAAGCGTGTTTAACTATACGAAGTATCTTTTAAATGTTCCCACTGATATGAGGCAATATAAAGCAAGGGATTGAGACCAGATTATGGAACCAGATGCTCTAGGCTTGAATCTCTGCACACCTGGAACCCTGGTCAAGTTAACTGTGACTCAGCTTCCTTTATGTAATATGGGTAAAGCACTACTTACTCCATGATTTATCAGTAAATTATGTAAAGTGCTTAGAATGTCATGAATCCTGTAAACATAAATATCTACCCCTGGTTGAAATAAAAGGGTAGTCTAGTTCCAAATAATCACAAACACTATTACTTTCTGAGTTGTGTTCCATTAAGGTGGAAGCAAATGTAACTCAAAAGAACAGAGGACTTTGAGCCTATTTTTAAGTAGGCTTCAAAGGCAAGTTCTTACTACTTACAGCTATTTATGACACAATTGGGAGTGATCAACTTTCTCTGAGCTTAACTATAATTCAACAGATGCCATTTCCTAACCAATGGACTATACTTTATTCCACAGCAAACCACTTCACAACTTTCAGCAAGAAAAAACAATAAAGACATTACCTAATGAATTAGTACAGCTGGTTTTCTTTAAATATTTCTTTGGGAGAAGGAACACCTACTCAATTAGAGGCCTTTTATTTTATTTTTTCAAACCTACCATGTCATGAATTCATAAGGGATGAGCTCCAGCAGCTCAGGTTCCTTACTATTCATTCTCACAAAGTGTGGTTCTCTGGGTGGAGCAATCTTGGCTGTTAGAGTGCTTAATATGCTCAACGCATACATTAACTCTCTTGTGTAGACTATTGCCCTTCACTTGTTTGTTTACAACAATGCCAACTGTTAGCTGGGTAACACTGTAAATTTGTCTAGTTTTGCTATGGAAACATTTGTGGGGCATTCCTTTTTGAACAGTGACCTTTTCCTTGATATCTGCAATATCACCTTTTTTGTAGATTCACATGTATGTTGCCAAAGGAACAACTCCATATTTTCTAAAAGGCCTCGAGAACTTATAGCAGGTGCCTTTCCTCTTCCATTTGCGTTGTCATTTTGGCAAATTACTGGAAGTAGGTGGTTCTGCCCAAATGGCTGTTCTGATACTATTTGTGTGTGTGATTCTATCAGTTCTCTTCCTTGAAGATAGCACAGTGGCTCTACTTACTATCCTCTTTTTCTTACAATGAATATTTTTTACAATCAATTTATTTATCAATTTATTCAATATATATTTATTAATTCACTTCACAATGTTTATTGAGCATCTAGCCATGAGGAATAGAGCAATGAAAAAATACAACCCTGTCCTCACAGACTTTAACCATCCAATAAGTGAAGATAGACAATGAAAATTATTAAACTGATAAATATATAGCAATTAGGTAGTAATAAATACAGTGGAGAAAACTAAAGTGAGGAAAAAATACCAGTAGTGCAAGAAGTAGGATATAATAAAATAGTCAAAATTGTCTTGCTCCTCACTCAATTATATATAAGCAAATCTGTTTTAAAAAATGAATATTAGGGCATAATATTTTAAGCCATTTAAAATAAAATGTTTTCTAAAAAACCAACATATTAAATTATGTTTTTCCCTTAAGTGTTCATAGCAGAATATACAGAATAATAAGCTGCATTATATCATTAAAGGTATAATAATCCAATAAGATGATAAATGATTTAGTGAAACAAAATTGTATGAGTTTCTTTAAAACAGAATTTTGAAGGCCTTTAGTACAGTAGAGGGCCATCTGAATCCATGGTGAGGGGTATATGATGCATTGCTCCCAAATGTAATTGGTACAGAAATATTAACTGTCAGTAGAATCTCAAAAAAAAATCCTAGAATTTCAAGGCATGCACTTAGAATAACACTGATGTCAATCAATTCTGGAACATGGTTTCCAAAAGCCAGTATGTTATCACCTTTATGCATTACTCTCATTATAAAGAGGTGTTTTTTACATCACAGTACCTTTTAAAGAGAATTATTTTTCCTTGTAGTATAAAGAAAACGACCAAGAAATTGTACTTTAATTCTCAATAAGTTTGGAATTAATAACATCATTGGTGTTATCTATGTGAATGCCCATCTGGACTATGAAACAAGGACCAGCCATGTGCTTCAAATCCAAACTGACTCACTGGAAGTGGTCCTCATCAATCTTTGAGTTCTTTCAAAAAGTAAGATATATTATTTAATGTATGTTCAATAAATTGATAGTGTTTTGTTCATCATCTAATGAAATACATATGTCTAAAAGTTCTCAGTGAAGAATGAAGAAAGATCAACACTTAAAAGATTTTTACCATTTAAATTTCTGATAGATGACAATGCTGAGAGGATTTCATACTCCTGAAATGTCAAGACAATAACACACTATTTTCAGACTTTGTGTATAATATTGTAGTACGCTGCCATTATTTGAGTATGTTAGATAATAAACCTTATTTTCATTTTGCTGTGCGGTACTGGCTAACCCTCTGGGATGTAGTATAATTGTTAATGGGTGTGTGACTGCTAGACATTCCCTGAATTGTGTGGTTTCTGATACATATTTTCTCAGAATAGATGAAAACACATGTTAAAATTAGTGACTAACTTTAATCAACACATATATGTCACATTATATTTAATTTACACCCATTTATAAGAAATCAAAATTTTATTTTCACTTTACAAAGACATAATGAGAAAAGGTTAAGTGATCTTCTAAAAATGACACTTGTCAGTAAATGAAAAGTTGAAGATTTGGTCTCTCACATCTTGTAACTCTGAAATCTTTCTTCATTATTTTTGTTTGATATACTTTAACCACCCAGAGAAGCAAGTCAAAGCCAATTTTGAAGTGGGCCAACATAGATTCTGTGAGACATTACCTATAATAGGATGAATGTTCTCTTTTTTTCTAATACTTCTTTGCAATTAAGCAATCCATCCTTTTCTAAAAATTTTTTTATAGCAATTATGCCAACAGTTTTAGAATCTAGGAGACCCAAGAAATGTAATTATTAGCCAAATGTAATTATTAGTAGAATAGAGGTCCTGAAAAGGCATGAAGTAGAAAACAGGATATGAAACATTTACATTTTACTCTGCAGGCCATTCCTGGACATCTTATCAAGCACTCCATCGATCAGCATTTTTTAGAAGGGGGAAGAGGAAAAAAGAAGAGAGCCAGAGCTAGTGTACAATCACATATGAATGCCAGTGGAAGAGAAAAGGGAGTAAGATGGGAGCAAAAGGTAGAAGAGGCATGATAAAATTTCCCCTCTGAGTTCATTTGATGATCATTAAAAATACAATACTCTTTTCCTTTACTTCAAATCTCACTTACTGATCTAGCATTGAAATCTGCACAGGTACAATCTAATAGTTTGAAAAAAATCAGATTATAAACTGTGTGTCTTTGGAATTAAAGAAATTAAGTTGTCTTTCATGATTAAGCATCACTTGCATAATTAAATGTTTTAAAAATAGCAGACCGGTTCTTTGAGTTTTTAAAATCTTTAAACTGCAGACCATTATATTTTTTATAAAATCTAAGGAGTCAAACGTTAACATTAGTCTAATTAACATTATGTAAACTACCTTATTGCAAATAAAAATAACTGTAAGAGTTCATCAAAAACTGTATTTGTCATCTCACTTTGAAACAAATGAGTAATTAAATTTAAAAGAAAAAGTTTGGTAAATATTTAGTTTGTGGAATTTTGTATTTTTTTTTACTAAATAGCTCTGATTTCTAGGAATAGAATTATATTTAGTACTCATATATGAATATAATACAGTTGGCTCTCATTACTATAATTTAAATATAAATCTAAGGATAATAACAATTTACCTAATGCACACATGTATCCTTGTATGTTCCCCATAATGCATGTAGAGATGAGAAAAATAGCTAATTCATGGACTATCCTCTCAAAAATGCGTGAAGCCTAAATGCTAACTATTAGTTGGTTTAATGCCTGATTCTTGAGTATTGCTACTTTATTTCATGACCAACCTTTGCTTCTTCAGTCTAAAATACACTCATGCATTTCTAACACAGTTTTATTTAATAAGATGGCTGTTAATGGTCTATAATCAATTCCTAGTCCATTAGATATGAAAATAAGATCATTATGTAAATTAAGTTTAATTAATTGTTTCAAGGTTCATCCTTTCTTCACAATTAGCTACCCATGGTTTTGAGCTCTAACCCATATCATATGAATAAAGATAATAAACAGAATAAATTGAATTCATTAAAGAAGTATTTTATTGTGATTTCTGTACCAAGAAGTTATTAATGAAAGTTACTTGCAAAGTAAATTTCATGACCTCTCCATATCAAATAATTGGTTACCCAGAGGTCCTGCTCTCACAGTAAAGGTGAGGGAAAAAGTATATTTCTTTCCTTTAAGTCACTAGACTTCAAAATAATAAGTTGATTCATCATCATACTTCAAATCTGGCTACTGAGATAATTATTATTGGTTTTATGAACCATCTAGATTCTGTTGAAGTACTCCACTCTGCTGTTGTACTTTGAATGGAGAAAGAGATAATACACAAACAAAAGGGTGGGCTGTACTCCAATAGATAAACAAATGGATATGACTGTGCTCCAATAAAATTTCACTTACTAAACAAGCATAGACTGGACTTGACCAAGGGAGTGTAGTTTGCTGACTCTTGTTCTAATCCTTACTTTTACCTTACGTAATATGCTTCTTCTCATCCTTTGTAATTTTCTTTTGGCTATTGTTTGTATATTTTCTACTGTGAGCAATGCTTCTGCTTCATCTCTACCTTTCCCCCCCCCATCTAAATTAAAGTAACATTGTTTTCTCACAGTTAATATTGATAATATAATCAGTCATATAGCTATTTGTATCTTGTGCTCTAAGAGATTATTCACAGCGGGCTCATAGGTTCAGCATTTCCTATGTTCATACACATATTTAGAGTTTATCTGAGGCCCTTGTAATTGAATTTAAATTTGGCTACTTTATATGAGCTTTGACCCAATTATATTCTTTGACTTAAATATATTGCTCCATTTTCTTCTTCTATGAGGCATTACTATAAAAAGGTACAACTACAAAATGAATTTCTTTTTAAACGTGTATTAGACTTATTTTGAGTTTTCAAAGAGATTACTTTTTTTTAAGTTAATAATATATTTAACATACCTGAAATTGGGAGATCAGGGAGCCAACAACCTGCCCCCACCTGGAAAACCAGTATCTGCATAAACACCTAAAGGTCTTCAGGGCAGCAGGCAGGGGTGCTGCCAGTCTTACCTCGGCCCTGAACGTCCAGGTCCCCAAAATTCAGGCTCTAGCCCCAGGCCTCTTGACTGAACAGGATGAGAATACAAGCCAATTTTTTCTGCCCCCACTCCTCCTTGGAGCTTCTTCTCTGTCTCTTTCTCTGTTGTTGCTCAATCAACGCTCCTTGGAAGTGGGACAAGCTGTCAATTAATCACAGCTGTTGCCTATCGAATTGATTAGGGCCCGGCAGCAGGATCTCTCTTCCTTCTTGCCTCTGCTAGGTCTTCCCATGACATAGCAGCCCAACAATTTTCCAGATAAACCATTCCATTTTCCTTCTCCTCTCAGCATGCAAGTCAAAGCCCAGGACCCTTCCACCTTCTTCAGCCTCCAGGCAGCCCATTCCCTACTTCTGCCATGTTTTTGTATCCACTTGCTCCCAGTTCTACTGCCCTCCCATCACCCATTTAACCAGTGTCCTTATCCCATCGTCATATCTATGTTCCTCACCTATGATCCAACACAAGCAGCCCATTCTCCACCTCCTATACTCTCACCCTGGACAGACTGTAGGTCCACAGCAGGGCTTTGGACCACCAGCAAGCACACTGTTCCTGGGACCTTGGATGCTGTCAAGTCCACTGCTAAGCCAGGCTGTGGCAGCCAGGAATTGGGTCTTGGGGGCAGAGAGTTGGATATTATTCTATTATGCATGGCAAGCACCTCATGTCCCCTCCTACAGCTATGGGGCCAGGCACAGTCCCTTTCCTCCTGAGACCAGAAAATCAGAGTACAAAAGACACTGAGCTAAGCACATGTGGCCGGGTGCAGAGAGAAAGGCCTCTGGACGTCTTGCGCACATGGCTGGGAAGCCTCCTCGACTTCAAGAATCTTCGTATGTCTGTATCAAGTAGGCACAGCCATGGCTTGCCTCATTTTCCCAGCTGGAAAAATGGTAATTAGACCTGTTGTAATTACCTCAATCTCTAAAGAGCTAACTACAAATAGGTTTCTGGCTGGGAGTTGACAGTGTCCGTGTGTGTGTGTGTGTGTTTGTGTGATAGAGATGTGGTTCTGTGATATCCAGACAAGTAGAAATATGTGGGTGCCATCATGTGTGTGCCTGGGTGAACATTTCTATGAGTGTCATTGTATGGTTTCACTTGTGTTTAATAATGTGGGTGCATTGTACATGGATTTGTGTAGGAGTGCAAGGCAGCATGTGTGCCTCAAGAGACTTTTGGGGGTATCAATATCTGGTAGAGTTTGTGAGTATGTCATATGTTCCCCAGAGACATATGTCAACATGTGGTTGGGCCTGGATGTGATGGCCATGTGTCCCAAAGGAGGACAATTCTCTCAGTCTCATTATGATTGTTTTCTGGGTGACAGATGATTACTGGACCCATGACAGTGAACACCTTTTCTGAAACTGTCTCGTCCTTGTGCTTGCCCCTTAAACCAAAAAACCCCTGGAATCCATCTGTGCTTCAGTTGTGAATCTACATTTCAAAAAAGTCAAAGTAAGGAAAAGAAATCCACCCGATAAGATCCCCCCACCTGCACACACCTGAGCCCAGGATCATTATGATGTGGAGCTTCATGCACTCTCTCCTGCAGCCTGCTCAGCCCAGCATCCAGGTCAGGACCAGGGCCTCCTTTCCTGAGGATGTGGCTGACACATCTAATATCAAGGGCCAAGGGAGGCCCAGTCCATCTGAGGCCACAGCGCGGTCCAGGGTCCAGATGGCTGAGGGGAGGCCTGACTGTTGCATCTCTCATGTTTTTCTCATTAATGAGTGGAGAACCTTTCATTTGCTCCAAGGTTACCTCGTACTTCATCCTTTCCTTTTTTGCTTCACATACGGAATTTTTTGTGACTGTGAAAAAGATACGTGAAGTGACACACATTTCCAGTGGTCGGCCTTAACTTTTGAGGGTTCCAGACAAGTCAGCATTGGGCCCAGAGACTTTGCAGCACTGAGCAGCCATCAGCTGAATCTCAGAAACCTTTATTCCTCCTCCACCTTACTTCTCTTTTGATGTCTGAAAAGAATTGACCCAATTATCCATTTTGGAGGGTTGGCCTCAGGGAATGCCTTGCATCCTGTACTATCCCCTTAAGGAATTTGAATTTTTTATGTGGAACAATGACAATAGCGTTTCATAGAGAGGAAATCATATTTTAAAATATTTGGCATCTGCCTGGGTCCCTAAGTATTGGCTCCCAAGTATCCTTTGCTCTAAACAAGGTTGTTCATAATTCTCCAAGGTTGAACCTTGTGAAAGCTATGGAGAAAGGGACCAGGGTGTCCCTCTGTCAGCAGAATCACAGCCTTCTTTTTTTTTCCCCTAATTCTCACTCCCCTGTTCCAGAATGGATTACCCTGTCGCTCTTCCTGATCCCAAGGAGCCAGCTTCTCAAGGAGAGTCAAGCACATCCTTTGGGAGTCCTTCTCATTTTCAAAATACAGGAAGAAATTAATGGACATCCTTTCAGGAAACACAGAGACAATTGTACTGCCGATCCATTTCAGATGGCACTCAGGTAACTCTAAAATCTTTGCTCTTCAGTTCTGTGAAAAGATGGTAAATGATCCCATCCAATCCAAACAAGGTTCCAGTGTGTCCAGAAATCTGTCTTCACGAGAATGCAAGACTAGGTTTGGTGCCTCCAATCCTGCTGCAGTCTGTCCATTTGACATAATGAAACCTAGCGGGGATATGTGGCTTAATACCCTTACCCACATGTCAGGGGTACTGCCTTCTACTCCATCATCGGTCACCTGTGTGGGATGCTCAGCACCTGCTGCCTGGAGTGTCACAGTCTCCCAAAGGCTGAGTCACTTTACACACATGTTGTTCTCTCCCTGCTGCCCCTAGGCTCTGACCACACAGTTCTCATGTCTAAATCTCTGAATTGGCTTCTGTTTGTTTGCTTGTCGGTGTCTTGCTCTCCTTTTTAAGTCCACATGGGAGCGAAATCACAATGGCCCTTTCCCTTGAGGTCTGACATAGTTCCCTTCCCTCGATGGGGAGGAGGACTCCTTGAAGGGGCCAGTCACAAAATAAATAGGCAAGTTTAGGAGCTCCTGAGTGGCAGAGGCCCGTGTTCCAGGCGGAACACAGCTCTGAAATTCCCAGGGCTGTCTGGCAACCTCTTGTCTCTGGGCTAAATACCAGGGTCTGGACCAGCCACTGGCCCATAGGGAATAGCTTATGGCATTTGGCCAAATAGAAAGCAGATGTGACCATGATTAGGAAGGCCAAGGAAGTCAATGTGTGACAGTGGAGGCTGGCCTCCAGCAGGCTGGCAGCTAATGGTCTCCAGGAGCACTGAGGCCTGTGGAGAGTGGAAAACTGGTCCTCCTGGTTTGCCCTGGGCTGAGGCTGGGGAGGAGGTGGCAAGACACACTCTTTTCTGCTCTAAGAGGGCTCTACTATCATAGAGCCCCAACTGTACACAGTAGTCCTGACCTGTCATTTTCAGTTTAGGACACACAAATGGCACACTCACAGTGAAATGAGGTCATTGCCCATGGCCCGCTCAAGGCTCTTATCACCACCCACCTGCCAGCACGGTAGTAGGGATGAAGTAAGCATGTCCCTTTGAAGGCCCAGGACAAGAGCTGGCCTTGTTATGTCAAACACCCCAGGTGCCAGGCCTGGAAAGGGCCTGGAATTGGGAGGTCTGAGAGTCACCTCCCTGCCCACACTCAAAGAACCAGCACCTGCCTAAACCCCTAAAAGTCTGAGGGGCAGTGGGCAGGAGTGCTGCCAGTCTCACCCCTGCCTTGAGCGTCTGGGTCACTAATATACATGCTCTTGCCCCAGCCCTCTTGACTGATCGGGAAGTGAACATGAGCCACTTTTTTCCTGCCTGCCACCTCCCCCCTGGAGTTTCTTCTCTGTCTCTTTCTCTGTTGTTGCTTGGCTCTTCTGCAAACCAGCCTTTTCCAGGCCCAGGGTACTTGGATACCCCAGAGGAAAGCTCTGAATGGGAAGGGGAGACTGGATAGGAGTTTAGCTTCTCCAGGCCCCATGTTTGCACAGGTGACTTGCCCAATCAACGCTCCTTGGGGGAGGGATGGCTGTCAATTAATCATCGCTGTTGCCCATCGAATTGATCAGGGTCAGGCAGGGGGTTCTCTCTTCCTTCTTTCCTCCACTATGTCTTCCCATGACACTGCAGCCCCACTCTTTGTGCAATGCCCCATTCCATTTTCCTTCCACTCTCAGCTTTCAAATCCACTCCCAGAACCCTCCACCTTCTTTGGCCTCTAGTCAGCCCATTCCCAGCCTCCTCCATGTTTCTGTACTCCCTTGCTACCAATTCTACCGCTTTCTTCTCCTATTTGACCATCTCAAAAGCCATGATCCTCACCTACCTGATCCAACACAAGCAGTCCATTCTACCCCTCTCCCACCCTCACCATGGACAATCTGTCCATCCACAACAAGTACATTGCTCCTGGGACCTTGGTTGCTGTCAAGCCCACTGATCAGCCAGGCTTGGGCAGCCAGGGTCGGGTCCTGGGGGCAGAGGGCTGGGTCTTATTTTATTAGGCCTGGCCAGCACCTCAGAAGGCGGGACCCAACATCCCCTCCACCAGCCATGCTGCCAGACACAGTCCCTTTTCTCCTGAGGCCCGGAAGTCAGAGGGCTGAGGAGAACGAGCTAGGCCCAGGCATGCAGAGCGCAGAAAAGAAAGACCTCTAGAGGCCTTGAGAGCCCAGCTGGGAAGCCTCCTTAAAGTCAGGGGCCTTCATGTGTCTGTGTGAAACAGGCTCAGCTTGGCTTACCTCATTTTTCTAGCCATCTGTGGGTGTGGTGGACCTGTTCCATGTCTCTCAATCTCTCAAGAACGGAGTTCAAATAGGTTTCTCACTGGGAGTTGACAGTGTTCTTCTGCGTGTGAGTATGTGTGTATGAGACAGAGATGTGGTTGTGTGATATCCAGGCAGGTTGAAATTTGTGAGTGCCCCCGTGTGTGTGCCTGGGTGAACATTTCTATGAGTGTTGTTGTATGGTTTCACTTGTGTTTAATAATGTGGGTGCATTGTGCATGGACTTGTGTGGGAGTACAAAGCAGCATGTGTGCCTCAAGAGACTTTTGGGAGTATTAATGTCTGGTAGAGTGTGTGAGTATATTAAATATGTTCCCCAGAGACATCTGACAACATTTGCTTGGGCCTGGGTTGTGAAGGCCGGGTGTCCAAAGGAGGAGAATCCCCTGAGTCATATTATGATCATTTTCTGGGTGACAGATGATTGCTGGACCTCTGGTGGCGAACACTTTGTATGGAACTGTCGCAGCCAGTGGTGTGACTCTGAAACCAAATTCACCTTTGAATCAATCTGTGCTTCATTCAAGAATCTGAATTTCAAAAGAGTCAAAGTAAGGAAAAAAAATTCACCCAATAAGCTCCCCCCACTGCCACACAGGAGCCCAGAACCATTAGGATGGAGCTTCATGCACTGCTTCCCTACAACCGCACGGCGGCCAGCAGCCTGCTCAGCTCAGCATCCAGGTCAGGACCAGAGCCTCCTTGAAATCCTTAAAAGACACTGATGACTGGTCCTTGTTTCTAGACATCCTAACTTCACAGACAAAGGTTGCAATGTGGACATTGGTACTTTTAAAAGTTCCCCAGTCATTGTAATGAGTTGAAAATTTGGGAAATTGCAGCCCGAAGCCCTCCTCTCATTTTTAAGAAAGGACTTTGAACGCAATCTAAACTTTATATGCATCAAACTCGTAAGAGTATATCAGGAGTCCTCAGGAAAGCATTTGTAAGAACACGCTTAATACATTTCCATCTGAATACAATAATGGCTCCTCTGTGTCATTTAGTTTTCCTAGGAACAAGAGCTTCAATGGAATAACCAGGAAACTAAATTGAAAAATGATAATAGCAGCTTTCACATACTAAGCTCTTACAATGTGCCAGTTTGTCTTATTCTTAACAGATTTTAGCTCATTAAATGATATCATTATTTCAATTGTATAGTGAAGAAACTGAAACACAGAATGGTTAAAAAAATTGCCCACCATCACAGACTACAGCTAGTAATTGGAGAGCCAAGGTTCAAATCCAGGCAATCTATCTCTGAGAGCGTAAGCTCTTAATCATTATTCTATTCTACTTCCTAATCCACAAATGGTAAAATTTCCTCCTTTCTCTATATAGCCCCCATTAGTGTTCACATACATTTTCATCCCTGCTTCATTCTCTAAGGCCTACATTTCTGGCCATTGTTCATTCTTAAATTACTCAGGTATTTAGCACCACATAACACTGTGTGCTCGGGGGAGATACAGGGATATAACATTTATTTTCTCACTATTGGCAGACCCTTCACTAAAAATTTTATGTGTATTATTTCATATGAGGGTTATAATAACAGTATTGCAGGTAAAGGAACAGGCCTGGTAAGGCAAACTATTCAGCTGTTATGGGCTGGTCTCTTTGCTCTGACTTTACTCAGGGCATTTCCATTTATTTTGCCAGGGTCCTAGTAAATATTTATCAAAAAAGGGGGAAAATGAGCAGAAAGGAAAGAAGGAAGGGAAGAAGAACATAAAAGTAGGAGAGGTTTTTTTCTGTTAAAGGTATTACTATTATAGAACAGGTTCACATTCCCTTAGTTAGAGACGGAGTGAAGAGGTGGTTTTCCTAACATCATTCCTCCAGGATGGAATTTTGAGGCATTCTTATTTGAGATTTCCCTTTGGCTTGAGCAAGTATCTTTTTCTTTTGCTAAGAAGCAAGCTGTATGTTTCATACTTCCTCACTTCACTCAGCATGTCGGCTTGTACGTAGTAGCATCAGAGAATCATCGGGTGCTTTTAGAGATGGAAAACACCTTGGAGATCAGCTTACTCTTATCAGTCTGCAGAGAGACTGAATGTTGGCACCAAGATCACTGTTAGTTGTAAAGCTGGGTTTAGAATGAAGTTCATCTTGACTATCAGCTCGAAGCTCTTGGCACTCTTCCAAACTCAAGAAATGTTGATTTGTGCTTTGACTCAGTCTAATTTCAAAATAACCTGTATTGTGGATGGTATAATATATTTTACATAAGGAAGCTTAAAACTATTTTTGCTTTAATAAGATTTCAGATTCATCCAATAGTTTAATAAATGGTTCTCAGAGTTTGGTCTGGAGATTAGCAGCATTAACATCACCTGGGAATTAGTTAGAAATGCAATTTCTCTGACTCCACCCTAGACTGTAGAATAAAAAAAATCTGAGAGTGAAGAACAGCAAAATGTCTTATCAAGTCCTCCAGGACATTCTGATGTATACTCAGGTTTGTGAACCACTGCTTTAGTGTGAAGTGTCTATTTATTTGGTTTAAGAAATATATAACTATAATGAAAAGACTCATTTTTATTATAGTTGCGAATGGAGGGACACTCACAGTACAAGTATGGGTTGATCATTGAATCCAGGATATGATGCAGTTTTGAGAGCAACTCTCCATTTCTGTAGAAGCCATCAAACTGATCTAAACAATAGAAGATTCAATTGAGTAAGAGATTATAAACTTTGTGTCACTTTGTTGTGTGAATGCCAGTCTCTGACTGCCCTAGCTTTGCATATTCTGGGGTCTAAGTGCCAGACCATCAGTGGAGATGAAGGGTGCCCAGCAAAGCCCTGATTGTCTTCTGAGATCTCCACAGCTAGAACCCACTTCTGCTTGAGGCCTCTAAGATTTCTATTAACAACAAGGGTTTAATTAAAATAACGTGTCTTCTAGAGTTTCAGTTGTGATTAGGCTTGCTGTCAGAAAACTCATAAAGAAAAGTGAGATGCATGGTCTGCTACCTCTCTGAAATCTGCTGAAATATTTGTGTTCCTCACTAATTTTTCCATAGTCAGTTTCTACAGATCACTATTGTATTCTTGTGACTGCAAGGCTTTTCCAACACTATTCCCTTTTTTATTTCCTCTTCTCCAGACCAGTGCCATGAAAACCCACTGAGGCTGTGTACGGCCCCCACAACCTTCGTACTATTCGTGGTTAGCATGGGGAATTATTATTTCCACTCTGCCTTGGGGTACACGAGGAGAACTCTTAAGGCTGCTCAGGCCCCAATGTCAATCTTTACCTCAGTGCCACTTCTGCAGGGTCTTTGGCATCTCTGTGGGCCAGTTGTTTGTTGTGTTGTTAGGTTCTGGATTCTTTAAATCTGAGATTTCTGTCCTCTCTGGCCCATCTTGTGTAATAGTGGAGTTCCTGAGTTTAGGCAGAATCAGAGCCCTTTCTCAGAACCCACACCTGCCCTCAACACCGTTATTTCCCTCAAGACCTCCCGCTCTTACTGTATTTAGTACACTTTAGTCAATGGTTTGGAAGGTGTTGACCCTGAGAAAAAAAGTGCCTACCAAGAAAGAAGGGCTTCTAGTGGCTAACTGGGCTCAAACTTAAAAATAGCCTAGCAGCCATTTCTAAACAGAGGCCTCTCACACAAGCCACACTTTAGGGAGAAGCCCGTACTGAACTGTCTGCTCCCATGCTAAACTGCCTGCCTTCATTGTGTGCCTGCCGGCAGAGTCAACCCTTATAAAGGAAAGCTTGGAATCATATTTTAACGAATAGAATTTAGACTTTCTCAATCCAACAAAAGCTGTGTAGAGATACCTTCATTAGCATCTTCACCAACCAGTCAGAGAAACTCCACTCCATCCAATCAGGACAGTGTCTTTTGAACTAATGAAACAGGATTTGGAGTCTGTATTTACATGAGGACAGAACAATCAGGGACCGGGGTGAAGACTTCTCTTCTATAAGTCAGCTCCTTTGCGTCTTGGGGAGCGCACTTTTTCTTTCCACCAACGTGGAAGACAGCATTACTCCAGATGAACCTGAAACTCCAAAAACATCTCACTGGAGTAGAGCTGTTTAGTTTGAGAGGCACCTCGCCCCATGACTCCTCAATAGCCAAGCTGTTTCATAATTGAGCTGTAAAACAATTGAGCTGTTCCACAGCTGTGCTATATCACAATTGAGCTGTCTGCAGTGAATAAAGTTTTCTCCTTTAACATATCCTAAATTGGCGATTCCTGTTGATGTTGAATTGGCTCTAATGACCATTGGTCCCACCTGATGACATAGTTTTCCAAATCTCTTTGTCATATGAATGGATCTAGACTTTTTAAAACTTAAAAGATGAGAATTAGGTTCTCTGATCATCTTTTCCACAGAGGCAATGGGTATATAATTGCCTGGCTCCTGCTGCCTAAATTGGGAGAAAGGATCGTGGGTAACAGAAATGGCAGAAATAAGAGTTAATATATTAGACTATAAAATACAAAGAATGTGTGAGCCACCTGCCATATGCCAAACGCTGTGATAAATGCTTTAACTGCATTGTCTCGTTTAATCCTCTCGACAACACTCTAAGGTAGCAAATGAGGAATCTGAGGCCATGAGAGATTAAACAACTATGACTACATTACTATAAGGGAGGGTTCCATTCATCCAGGTCAAAGCTCATTTATTCAGCAACTATTTATCAAACACTTACAACATGTCAGGCCATGTTTTAGGTTCTGGGGATATAATTGTGAAGAACACAAAGTCTCTATTCTCAATTTGCTTATTTGTTAGAGGAGAGGGCAAACGTAAATAAGAGGTAGAAAAATAAGGTAGGGTAAATTGATAAAAGGTAAATTGATAAAAAGTCTGGGGTGGAAGGTATATTATATGGAATGTCAGGGAAGTAATTTATTATTATTGTTATTTATTATTATTATTATTATTATTATTATTATTATTTTGGTAGCAATATGGTTTATTAAGCTGTGCCTTAGTACAGATATAAGGTTTTCCCATGATGCTCTTGATGTGTAAAGCCCGGACGTTCTGCTAGTTCTATTTGATCAATGACACCAAGAAATTGACAGCTAAGTAAATGCTGTACACAAACTCATCTGTCATCTTCATGTGGCCAACAGCCACTGCCAGACATAGCACCTTCTTCACCTGGAACTTGATGGTGGACTTTACTTCATTAACTTTGGCCACCATGTTCTCACTATGGGTTGGCAAGAAAGGGAACTTGCCTGCCTTATTCAGGCCTGGGTCCAGGATTCATGGGATCTGCTTGATAAGGGACTCTAAAGCCAAAAAGTCATCATACTTCTTGGCCAGCTTCTTGACCAGTTTCTTATTCTTGTTGAGTTTTTTCAGTGCCTCAATATCCATGTGGAGAATACCAATAGCCTTGGCCTCCTCACAGTGCTGTTGGTCCCCCGGAACACATATGGAGAACTTTGGGCAGGGAGTGGACTTAAGCCTGATGTGCCCGAGAAGTGTTTGTCCTTCTCAGGGTCATAGTTCTTTAAGCTGATCTACAGCTCCACCGCCTCCCAAAACTTCCAGTTCTTGTGCTGGTTCCTGTGCAGGACTTCCCGCACCACCTAGTAGAGGATGTCACGATAGACTTTGCTGCTCATGATGCCTCCTGCTTCAAAACTCCGAAAAGAGAGGGAAGTAATATTAGAAAGGACCTGAAAAGAAGTGGGGTCAGTAGGTCATAGGAAGATCTGGGAACAAGTTTAGGCAGAGAGAACAGGAAGTGCTAATGAAATGAAAGAGAGTGGCAGGAAATGTGGTTGGAGAGAGATAATGAGGTTAGCCAGAAAATGCAGGGCCTTGCTGGCCAAGCAAAGAAATATGTTTTCGACTGAATATCATAGGAATTTATTTGAATATTTTGAATGGGAAAGTGATGCTAGCTCTTTCTCCTCTTATTTTGGGGTTTTGAGCAGATATTTATGAAGTAACTGCTATGTAATTGAGGTTTATACAGTGAGTTTTTCTAAATAGCAATATGATTTGGGGTAGATCTCTTAGCCATTGTATGTCTTGTGGTCTTAAAAAAAAATTCCACATGTTTAAAGTATACAAGCTCATAGGTAATGATATGTGTACACACCCATAAAAACATTACCAAAATCAAGATAATGAACGTATCCATCACTCTTAAAAAGTTACTCATGCTCCTTTATAATCTTGCCCTCACACCCCTGTTCCCAACTCAGAGCTAGGGATTAGTTTGTATTTCTAGAAATTTATATAAATAGAATCATTTATATAAATAATTGTATGTACTATTTTTGTCTGGCTTCTTTCATTCAGCACAATTATTCTGAGATTTATCCATATTGCATGTATCTGTTTCTTTTTATTGCCGAAGAATAGACTGGTTGGATCACATATTAGGTATATGTTTAACTTCCCATTTCAAAAGTTTTTGTACCATTCAACATCCACACTAGTTGCTCCATATCCTCACCAGCACTTGTTATGATTTGCATTTTTAATTTTAATTATAACATATGTGTAGTGTTTTTTAATGTTGGTTTTGACTTGCATTTCCCTAATGACTAATGAGGCCAGGAACATATGTGCTAATGCCAGATGTGATGGTGTTAGAAGGTGGGGCCTTTGGGAAGTGATTAGGATATAAGGATAGAGACTTCATGAATGAGATTAGTGGTCTTATAAAAAATGATCCTACAGAACTCTTTAGCCCCTGCCAGCAAGTGAGAAGGACACAGCAAGAAAACAGCAGTCTGCAAACCTGAAGAGGGCCCTCTAATTCTGGCAACTTGATCTTGGACTTTCCAGCCTCCAGAACTGTGAGAAATAAATTTCTGTTGTTTAAGCTATCTGGTCTGTGGTATTTTGTTATGGCTACCTTTGCAGTCTATCACAATCTCCCATTAGGAAATGATGGTGTGCCCACTGCTGCCCCTGCCTTTGTAACAGGATTACAAGTAGGCAGCCCTATTTACAACTCCTGACAAACACAGAAACTAGGCATATTCCCCACCTTCCCTTGGCTAGCATGTCTATTTTCTAAGAATCTTAGAGGAGCCAGTGATAGAGCCCCTTATAGTAAGGAAGAAGTGGCTATCTCCAGAAGGGATTGGGGTTCCAGGCTTTCAACAAATCTTAGCCTCTTTCTCAAAAAAAAAAAAAAAGACTTTTTTTTATAAAGGTGAAATTACAATGAAATTTTACTTTTAGTTTTGAAATTTTATTTATTTTTTTTACTGAAATTATAATTATTTATTACTGAAATTGTACTTTTCAGCCTTAAGAGAGAAAATGAATTGAAAGGACAATATGGCAGATATTAGTAGAAGAAAAAGGGTGTTCAAGAGTATGGTATCTAAAACAAATGTGGGTTATTAGGCTGTTTTATTTAGCAGCCTTCAATGAGTTTTTAGCCCTCACTGGCTGGCCAAAGCAATCTGCTTGTCCACATCTCCGCCTCACTGAATTTGACGAACCTGTTGTCTCCCAGAGTCCATATCGGTTGGATGAAGGAGAGAAGATATTGCTTAGTAGTACTTTATTCATATGAAGGGCACAGAAAATAGAGGCAGAGTTTAACTTCAATCCAACTTCACCTACTTTGTAAATTCTTGGGACGGCTCATAAAGGTCACTGAACTAGAAATTGGCTGAAAAAAATTTTTGTTTTTTTGTTTTTTTTTTTGTTTTTTTTTTTTTAGTTCTGTCCCTGTATGCCAAAAGCAACAGTCCTAACTCTATCTCTATACTTACATGTATATTTTCTGGATGAATTAGAAAAATTCACCACAATTCCTGCTTCATCTAAATCTGTAAATAAAAAAAAAAAAGGGAGGGGGATTGCAACCACAAACTCCATGTTCCAGGTGTCAGGAATGAAAACAGGGTACAGATTACAGGATACTTAGGACTGAGAGCCAGCGGATTACTGGCCATTAGTTCTATCCTCTGGGGTTTAAACTAATCTCTTGTTAAATCCATCAGATGATGTCCACAGATTCTTCCATTCAGTATTTTATTTTATTTTTGGCCAAGCACTTTCTAGCCATTGCTCTTTCCAACTAAACTATTCTAGAATTTACAGTATTTCTGAGTAATTCTACTATGTGTTTAGCACGGAGTCTAGCCATGTGCACTTCATTATTGTTTTTGCAGCCCGATCATCTAGAAGCTCATGATTATTGAGGAGACATGCGCAATGTCTGAAGCAAGTAGGAAATAGTACACGAGAGCAGATGATCAAATGTTAAAGCATAGTCAAGGGCCTACACATCTCTCCTAGCCTAAAGCGGTAACGTGAAAATACGAAGGGAAGGGCATTGCGGTGCCTCCGCCTGCAGAGCACAGAGCGTTAGCAAGACTGGCCACCTGGATGCAAGGCGCTGAGACCAAATGCGGTGGGTTGCGGGCTCGGGTGGAGCAGAGCAGGGTGGGGCCCGATGGGTGTTACCACTCTGCAAGCTCCAGCCACGCGCGGCAGCGGGCTCTTTAAGAAGAGGAAGCGTAGGCCGGCTCGGCTGACAGTCACGTGACTCGGCTCCTGGCGCTCGCTCGCGGAAGTGGTCCCTCCTCCGCAACCTGCGCGGGGTCTCCGGGCGCCCTGCGGCGCCAGCAGACACGAGCCAGCACCCCTGTCCTGGCGCCCCGCTGGTCGCCGCGATGGTGCAGTTGTACAACCTGCACCCATTCGGTTCGCAGCAGGTAGTGCCCTGCAAGGTGGAGCCAGAGCGATTCTGCGGCGGGGGCCCTGACGCGCTGTTCGTGGCGGCGGGCTGCAAGGTGGAGGCGTTCGCCGTGGCCGGCCAGGAACTGTGCCAGCCGAGGTGCGCCTTCTCCACGCTGGGCCGGGTGTTGCGCCTGGCTTACAGCGAGGCTGGTGAGTAATGACGGGGCCAGGGGGCACCTTAGCGCCTACGCCCTGTTTGGGGCCTCCTTCTTAGCAGACCAAGCGTCCTGGGCACCTCTGGGTGGGAAAGGGGCTTTGTGTTTCCGGGAACTTGCCGGATGGTCTCGCCTGGTGGCGCAGCTCGTTACTGAAAATACGCTTTGCCTTGCGGTTGTCATGGCAACCACAGGTGAGCGCCTGCTTTTAGGGGGCAGGGATGCTGATTGCTCCCAGTTGCCTAGAGCCCTAGCCAGAAAGGCCCTTGGTTGGGTGGCCCGGTTCCATTCAAACCAGACACTTTAAACAATAACAACAACAAAACAAAGGGGAAAAAAAACCTTTTCGTATGGAAAACTTTAAACACATATATCTGATAAGGGATTAATATCTAGTATATGTAAAGAACTCTTGTAACAACAATGGAAAAACAACCCAATTCAAAAATGGGCAAAGGATTTAAAAAGACATTTCTCTAGTATTCAACAGGCAAATGAAAACATTTTCAACATTACTAATCACCAAGGAAGTGCAAATCAAAACCACTACGAGATAACACTTCACACCCATTAGGATGGCCATTATAAACAAAAAGTAGAGAATAACAACTGTTGGTGAGGATATGGAGAAATTGGAACTCTTTTGCATTACTTTATGGGAGTGTAAAATAGTAGAGCTACTGTGAAAAATAGTATGGTGTTTCCTCAAAAAATTAAACATAGAATTATGTGATCCAGCAATTTCACTCCTCGGTATAGATACAAAATAATAGCAAACATGGTCTTTTGCATGTATTTGTATGCTAGTATTCATAGCAGCATTTTTCACAAGAGCCAAGAGGTGGAAGCAGCCCAAATGTCCATCAAGAGATGAAAAGATAAATAAAATGTGGCTTATGTATATCTGTACCCACATGTTCATTATAGCATTATTTATAATATCAAAGACATGGAATAACCTATTTCCATCAACAGATAAACAAAAAAATGTTATATACATACACTAGACTATTATTCAGCCTTAAAAAAGAATGAAAATCTGACACATGCTGCAACGCAAATGAACCTTGAAGACATTATGCCACGTGAGGTAAGCCAAAACAAAAGGACAGATATTGTATGATTCAGTTTATATGAGGTACGTAGAGTAGTCAAATTCATAGAGATGAAAAGTAGAATGGTGGTTGCCAGAGTTCAGATTCAGGTAGAGGGAGGGATGGGGAGTTATTGTTTTAGGAATTGAGAATTTGAGGGAAAATAAAAAAGTACTAGAGAGGAATGGTGGTAATGGTTGCACAACAATGTGACTATACTTAATACCATGTAATAATTCACTTAAAAATGGTGAAAATTGTAAGCTTTTTATTGTATATTTTACCAAAATAAAATACTAAAAAAAAAAAAAGACTCATTTACTGAGGAAATTCTGGGGAGATGGAGGCCACAAGGCATCTTTTGACCCCAGCTCCATCCTAACTGCTTATCTGGAACAGAGTGAACAAACTTACCAAGCCTGCAGGGTATAGTTAGCCATCCTACCAAGAATTCCAGGGACAGAACAGGTGCAGCCTCCATTTCTGTGGCATCACCAGAACTAGCATCAGGAGAAGGCTTCCCTCTTTTAAACTGTGGCTCCTTTCGAAGGAGGAGGTGGCCCAGCCAGCCCAGTGAGCATCTGCAGAAGCAGCTGCATCTGCTTGCCTGCTGCATGCATATTAACAACGGTGTTTCCATTTCAGTTCATCAGAAAAGGGCTTGTTTACCTCATAATGTTAGTTTATAGTAATTCTACATTTTGAAGAACCTTGACTTAAACCCCTCTTACCCACTAAATTCTAAAGATTGAAAATTTAAATTAAAAAAAACACTAAAATGGAATATGTAAGGTCATATCTGTATAATTTGGGGGACATAGACTGTTTAAGCAAGTTAGGAAACTCAGAAGAGGGAAAAGATACATACCTGACTACATAAAAATTGTGTTTGGTATAAGATGCCATAAGCAAAGTCAAAAGTCAAACAATATACTACAAAAAATGATTTGCTATTTATGGTCAACAAAGACTTAATGTCACTTTTACCTAGGAAAGCTGCTATTCCTTGACAAAAAAACAAACAGCTTAATAAAAAAGTGAGTAACTTGCAGAAGAGAAATTATACATGACTAGTAAACATAGAAAAAGATGGCTTTATTAGTGGTCTGGGAAATATAAATTATAATAACCATGAGAGTCTGTGTACCCCCTCATCTCAAGTCCATGCCAACATGAATTTCTGATATAGAATTGTGATAGTAATCTGCCAATATCTATTAAAATTTAAAATGCCCTTTGGCTCAACGTTCTCACTTTTGGGTGTCTATACCATTGAAACAGCCCTCCAGTAAATAAACATGTAGGTATAGGCCTATTACAGCATGAAGTATGGTGGTAAAAAAAAAAAAATGAAAACAACTGTGAATACTTGAATGTATATCAATAGGAGAATTTGTCGAAAGAATTATGGCATATGTATATATAGGATATTATGTAGATATTGAAAAGAATGTTAGATATCCATGTTTTGACCTGGAGGGAAAGATTTATTGGTAACTTTTAAAAGTTGTAGCTTATTACATATATTTAGTGTAATCTCATTTTGGTAAAAAAAAAAAAAAAAAAAAAAAAAAAAAAACACTCTCTGATTTATATTTATATGAGATAATGAAGTAGAAGGGCAACATGCCAGGCTATGTGTGTTAACATTGGCTCCTCATAGATTGGACTGCAGGGAAGAGATCGTTATTCTTTTCATTTCATATTCTTTTACCACTTGAACTTCTCACAACAAAAATTACAATTTTTTTAATTTAAAAAATTTAGATCAACAATTAAGGGAAAATTAACTTGGATTTAAATTTTATTTCGTATGTACAGCTTTATCCTATTTCTCAGAGTTCACATGAAGATGTGAATTTGTGGGAAGGAAAGGGATTGTAGTTCTCACCTGAGTTCTTTAATTTATACCTAATCTTAACAGACTAATACTACTGAACTCTGTATATCATGAGAGCTTTGTTGGAGCTGTAGATTCAGAACTACAGTGAACACTTAAAGCTAATATAAGAAATAAAAGGTGAAATTTCTAAGTAAGCATGAATAATTAATGGGTATCTTAAGACTTTTGAATGTAGAGAGATTGTATTTCAGAACCCAAATTCCTAGTATCAGCTAAAATATACCTAAAGTCCTGTTACTTGGGGTTTTCTTCTAGTCAATCTTTAATTCAACCATTCACATTTAGATTCACTAATAATTCCTTTTCATGAAGTGATTCCTAATGACAAATTTTAAGTATAATCTTATTTCCTTTTCAGGAGACTATTTAGTAGCAATTGAAGAGAAAAACAAAGCTACATTTCTACGTGCTTATGTGAACTGGAGAAGTAAAAGGATTGAGAACTCCCGAGTGTGTATCCGAATGGTTGGACATAATGTAGAGGCACCCTTCCGCGAAACCTTCAGAGACCAGATGTCTATTGTTGAAATGCCGCTTTCTGAGGCCCCCTTGTGCATTTCCTGTTGCCCTGTGAAAGGAGACCTTCTTGTTGGCTGCACAAATAAATTAGTCTTATTTAGTTTGAAGTATCAGATCATTAATGAAGAATTCTCAGTATTGGATTTCGAACGTTCTTTAATTATACACATACATAATATCACTCCTATTGAAATTTCTTTTTGTGTTAGCTATGTTGCTGTCATGTCAGACTTAGAAGTCTTAGTCCTAAAATTGGAGTCGAATTCTAAAAATGGAGACAGTGTTAACCACCATCCACATAAGACCAACAATCCAATGAAACAGGCAGAAGGTAAATGATGAATTTAGCTTGCTTGCTTGTGTAAGTATAGAAAAAACACTTCTGGCAGTCTCTGAAGCGCTCTGGTATATCTATTGTCAAGCCACATTATTTATAGATTTAGTTATTCTTAAAACATGGGATTCGAGTTTATGATCTGGTTACTTGTGTGTTGTTCTATAACATGTACATGTATTTCAATAATATTTGTCAATAGAAATAATGGAACAACTACTGCTAAATGAAGAGTTTCTAGTCCCAGTTCTCATATTTACTACTTGAATACCCTTGGGTTTGGAATACTGTCTCTGAGTTTCAGTTTTCTCATGTAAAATGGGGATGATAGTAATAATAAGTCCTGTGTACTTCATTAGTTGTTGCAAGGATAAATGAGCAAATGCTAAGACTTCAAAATCATAGTGCCTTGTGAGGTGTGTGTGTGAATAAATAAAATTATTACATGCCTATTGGTTGGGGGATGATGTGAAATTTAATTTTCATTCAAGTATTATTTAAAGTATTAAATTCTTTTTCTTAAATATTATTTTTTAAGGCATCAGTAATGAAACTTTGCAGCCTGAGTCAGATGATTTTGTTTTTTGCCAAAAGCCCATGGAACTTATTGGTGAAAAAAGTGAACAGTCTGGAATATCTGTTACACTGGAATCAACGGGATTAGATGATGAAAAAATAAATTATTTCCATGTTCAGCACTTGCTCTATAGGTATTGGAAAGCTTTTATTCACCAGCATTTAATATGTATTTACCTATTTAGAGCACATGGAAATTAGATCTCTCTCTCTCTCTCTCTCTTTTGAAACACAGACGTTTTGCTCCTGATATTTCATCTTATGTCTTATCTGATGACATTAAGCTGCATTCACTTCAGCTGCTACCCATTTACCAAACAGGTAAGTATGACAGTGATACTGTGCAGTACAGTAAGAAAGGCTCTGGGCGGGGAGGGGAGACTGACATGGGTAATAGGTCAGGTTCTTCTGCAGAGGCTTGGACGAGTTCCTTAGCATATCCCTGTGAGCACTCGAAAGGGAAGTTGGGTCTGCTAGGAGAAGCCATGGAGAGGACATGATAGACAAAACCCATTTCCCTTTTTGAAAAATGGTCACTAGACCCAAAAAGAGAAATCAGAGTACTATTATAGCTGAGGTTTATCTGGGTTCCAGCTGGGTATTTGACAAAGCTGCTCATGATGGCCTTGTGAACTAGTTGTGGAAATGTGGACTGAAGGGAAATTCATCCAGGGCAGACTTTTTCACCTTGCTGCACGTTGGGCATACTCGGATGCTTTTTAAAATAGTGATGCTTAGGCTCTACATGCTAGAGATTCTGACATGGTCAATTATGGAGCCTGGATATTTGTATTTTTTAAAAGCTCAACAGGAGTATAATGGGCAACCAAGACTGAGTATTAGCATTGGGTTCTGTGCTTAGTCCTGGCCTGCTTAATATCTTTAGATGTTGCCTAAAGAAAGATATAAATATTATTCTGATTAAAAGTGTTTATAACTTTCAGTTACTTTTTTGTTTCTTTTAGTAGATATTTATTGAGTGCATACTTTGTTGTGTATTATGCTGAATGCTAGGGAACCAGTAATGAGCAGAAGTAGGCAAAGTGCTTGCACTCATGGAACTTGTTGTTTTCATAGAGGAGGCAGACAGTTGATATTCAGTTAATCACAAAAAGGCTTCCGTAATTAGACACTGAAATGAGTGCTCTGTCGAAAAAGAACCCTGCCTTGAAAGCCTATAACAAAAGATCCTGACCTTGTCTGGTGGTTAGGGCAGGCTTCCTAAGAAGGAGGATCTGAACAGTGAATTGGTGCTGGTTTGGGGATAGGGTTGGTACAGAAGCAACAGCAATGGCATTATAGCAGAGGGGGAGTCTTGTTTGAGGAACTGAGAGAAGTAAAAGTGAGAAGAGTCAAGCAAGGGAAAAAGGGCTGTGATATGAGGTTTAAGACATTGCAGGGCCCATAGCCATGTTAGAGGGCCAGCCAACACTGTATCCAGTGGCTTCCCATGACATGAGATAAAATCCCAAATTGTTTCTCTGTCCTACCTGACCCTAATTCTGGGCTTATCTTGTCCTACTCACCATGCTTACTGTTCTCCATCCATAAGGCCTATCTCTTTTCCTCAGTGATAACAGGTGCACTCTTGTATAAGACCTTTTGTTTACTCTTCCTGTGCTTAGAATGTACTTCCCTCAGACTGGTGTCTTTGAGTCATTCAACTCAGCTCAAATGTCACCTCACCATAGAGGACTTATGTGACCTCTTAATTTAAACTGTTCCTTCTCCACATACTGCAGAGTGTTTATTCACCACCCCAGTATCCATTGCTAGAATGAATGCACTTACCTTGTCTTGCGCACTGTATCCCTAGAACCTAGAACAGTGACAGTTAGTCATTATCTGAAGAATGTTGACTTAATAGGCAAATGAATGAGTAAGTAGTGCATATTTGAGGTGGGCACTAATGGATGAGTAGAGCTTTTAGAAGATGGAGATTTTAGTGAGGCACTACATAAGGAGAACCAAGATGTGTAGGGTATAAAAGCGTCATGTGTGTTTGAAGATTGGCAAGCATTCCTGTCTCACGGGAGCATCGATGTGCAGAGGAAAGAAAAGGGAGAAAAACCTGAACAGGTTGCTTTGGGCCAATTGTAGAGAATGCAGAATTGGACTTTCTTCTGTTATTAATGGGTACCTTTGAAGAGTATCAATCAGAGCTATGTTTTTGTAAAAAAAAAAATGATTATGAAAAATTTCAAGCACATAGATGTAGAGAAAATAGTGCAACAAACCCCATGTACCCATCACACAACTTCAACAGTGTTGCCTTGTGACTAGTCCCTGCTCAGTGCCAAGTTATTTAGATGCAGAGTTTATACCATGTGAACCATAAATATTTCAGCAGTTCAGTGTTTCTAAAAGAAAAGGATTCTTTTATTTAAACAAACTTAAAATACCATGCTTTAAAAATTCATCGATATCAAATATCCAGTGTTCAGAATTCCCTGATTGTTTAAAATTTTTATTCTTTAATTCATTTAGATTGATTCCAAGTAAGATTCATACGTTGCAATTGTTTGCTGTGTCTTTAAAGTCTCTTTTAATAGTAGGCTCTCCCTCCTTCTCTTTACTTTGCAATTTATTTATCAAGAAACTGAACTAATACAGTAGAATTTCCCACAACCTGAACTTTGCTGATTGACCCCCCACAGTGTCATTTAATATGATCCCCTGTGATTTGGTAGTTCTGTCTAAAGCTGCCCTGTTCATTATGGTAGCTGGCCGGCCATTAGCCACATATCGCTATTGAGCACTTGAAATGTGATTAGTCTAAATTGAGATATACTATAAGTGTAAAATTCACACTAGATCTTAAAGACTTAGTACAAAAAACAGACTCTAAAATGCCTCGAATTTTTTTGTTGATTGTTGAAATGGTAACATTTTGGTTTTGTTGGATAACTAGAATATCTTATTAAAATATCGACAGTTTTTACTTGTGTAAATGTGATTACTAGAAAACTTTAAATTATGCATGTGTCTCACATTACATTTCTATTGGTGGTGCTAGTCCAGAATTAGGCTGGATCAGATTATTATCATTGTTTTTATTACTATTGTTACTTCGTGGCTAACACAAGTAATGTTGAGTCTTTTGGAAAGTACATAGTATCTGGTTGACTATTTTTTGCGATGTTAATAGCCCTTAATGATTATTACCTAGATCTGTTCATTTATTAGGGGTTACAATATGGTGATATTCTAATTATATCACTCTCTTCTTATTTCTTACTGGCATTCTTTTATAAAGAGCAACTTCCCCTAAACAACTCTTTGGTTATCTACTGATTTCCCTTTTTTGTATAAAAAAGTCAAGATATTACTTCCCTTTATTTACTGGTTTCATTTTTTTTTTTTTTAACACAGGTTCTCTTAATTCTGATAGAAAAAATTCATCTCAGGAAAAAGAGTTGTTGAGCCTCTTTTGTTTTTTCTCATTACCTCATGTGGGCTATCTCTACATGGTTGTCAAATCTGTTGAATTAATGTCAATTTATCAATATCCCGAGAGGTCTCAGCAGGCAGTGCTCACGCCACAATTTTTGCATGTCATCACAAGGTATGTTACAATGTCACTTGCTGGCATTTGAGTCCCTTGTTTTTTTGTAAATTCTTGAGGTGCTTTCTAAATCTTTAAAAGAGAATTGTATGAACCAGTATATAGCACTATAAATTAATGATATTGTCTGTCTTTTGATGGCCCATACCTACCTTTTTAATATCAATGATTTAGATTCTGGTTTAGCCTTTGTTTTATTTTCTAGACTAGGTGAGACTCTTTGTAATGAATTATAAGGTTATTAATGAGGGAAGATAGTCATAGAGAATTCCAGTGAAAAGACAGGCGAGTCAGGGCATCTCTAGATTTCTTTTTAGATTTCCTAATTTCCTTTTTCATTGCTATTATATCCTTTCTGTATGAGTTATTTAATAATGGTTTAGAGCTGCGAATGGGCCAGAAAGACTATCTGATTCTACCCTCTGATTAGTACAGATAGAGAAATAGTCCAGAGGTTGGGATTGGTCAGTCTTGTTGCTAATTGGTGGCAGATGTCTTCTGAGTCCCCTTACCCTAGCATGCTGACGTGTAAACTGGGTTCCCAAGCAGGACTTTGATCTCATTTCCTTTTATCTCAGCAGTAAGTGGTACTTTTGGTTCTGTTTTCTGTTTTTTGAGCTTAGATTATATGCAAAAGGCTTTGCACTGGGTCCTCTGGTCAAGCAACCATGAATAAAGTACACCATCTGCTTTCTAAAGCAACAGCATAGAGAGGGCCAGAGACACAGACGCAAGGGGATTTGTGAAAAATGTCTTTAGACTTCATAAAAGTGGAATAGGCACTGGGAGGAGATAAATTAACTTCTGGCTAAGTCATATGGGAGAGTTTTGTGTTTGAAATGAGGCCTGAAAGCTAGTTAGAATTCAACAGATAGATATTGGAAGAGAAGGACATTATACATAGAAATAAGACTAAAAATTAAAGGCTATGTCCAGTTTTATTCCCCTCTTCTCCCACTCTGGTGTAAAGAGAAATTATGTGTTTCTTAAGTGAACTTTATTGAGGTAGCTAGTCTTCTCAATTTTGAAAGTGTTGTGTGATATTCTTTAAGTATGAAGAAGCTGAAATGTAGCTCAGGGCTTTGAAAATTAAACTAAGTAATTTTTTTAAGGTTTTGAACAAAGAAAGCATTGCTTTAGGAAAATTAATAGTAGCTATTATGGAAGTTGGATTGAACATAGATAAGTTATTGAAGTGGTTCAGGTAAGGATAATGAGGGGCTGGGCTACGTTTGAGCAGGGCAGTAGCAGTAAGAGGAGTAAGAAGAGTATATGGGAAAGCCTTGAGCAAAAGAATGACAAGACTTGCGTCTGATGGGATAATGGGAATGAAGGAGGCATGAAAACCCCCACAGCAATTTTGAGCCTGCTTTTACGAAAGAGTGTAGGCTGGTATTGTGTAGGGCGAAATAAATTTGGGTTATGCATTTGAGTTTGAGGTGCTTAGGGAATATCAAGAGCAAATGTTAAGTAAACTTTTGGACAATAGGACCAAAGATTACAGAAGAGAAGAAAACTTAGATTTTTATTACCATAAAAAAAAAGAGCCGATTATCAAAGTTGTGAGCATGACCCCAAGAGTGTCACAGAGAAAAGTAGTTGAACTAAAATTCTGATGAAAGTTAGGTTTAGGAAGCAAGAGGAGGAAGAGAAGGACCTTGAAGGATGCTAAGATACTACAGCATCTCTGAAACCAATAAAAAAATTGAGAAGGAATAAAACATTAATTTCTATCCCAAAATATTAATGCCAAAGACTATTCATCTGTTCTCCATCTGATGTCATAGATGTATAGGACAGAGTTTAGCAAGTAGACCCTGTAAACATCTCCCACTCTGCCTTAAGTCCTGTTTCTTGAAGACTGGTATGTTTATATACCCTAAAAAAAAAAAGCAATAGAAAATTTTTTAAGAATCTAAGAATAATATAGCATCATGTAAAAATATCACCCTTATAGAAATACATAAACAGGAAATCTCCCATCCCATCCTGTTCCTCAGAGTCAGCCATGTCAATAATTGTATATTCATCCAACTTTTTCTTTAAACAGCACATATACTACTGTGATTTGGTATTTTTACAGAAGTAGATCATATATCCACTGTTCAGCAACTTGCTGCTTCATTTAGCATATCCTGAACATCTTTCATACCAACACATTTCAGTTCACTTTATTCTTGTGTACTACTCCGTAGTACTCCAGCAGTAGTCAACAGCTAGATTACTGTAGGAGGAGGTGAGTCAGAAGAGCCAGGCTTTTTATCTCGAGGACCTAATGGTCATTTACCTTTTTGGTCACAGCTACTTTGATCTGTCATTCTGATCCCACATTACAGGTGCTTTTTGGCTCTTCACTGCCTCAAAGTCCCTTCCAATCATTTTAATGCCTAAGGGTGGTAACCCGCTACTCCAAATTTCTAAGTGGTGGTGCTCTTATCTCAACTATTGTCATGACTCCAGAGGTCATGTCCTAGAACTTTGAGGAAATGAACAGAGATGGCAGTGGGCTGAGTTTGACATGGAAGCCCCAACAAACAGATGGAGTGAGCCCTGACTGATGCCCCTTACCTACATTGTACAGTCTCCTAAATGTGAAAATGTTAAAATGCTTTTCTTGTTAAAGAGTTACTTCTCCTATTTTAAGGTTATTCTTAGGTTTGTGTTATTAGTTTTTTATTTCTTTATTTTAATAGTTCATTTTTACTTCTCTCACTTTTAAAAAAAATCAGTCCTGTGAATTCACCGCCAGGTGGGTTTTGTAGCAGTTTCTAAGTTCACTGTTTTTAATGTCAATATGGGAGTGTTGACTTATTCACTAGTCATCAGGCATCTATTGTTCACTTACTGTGGGCTCCCTAGGTTGATTCACTGTGCAGAAGCAGCCTGGGTTTGTGGAAAGAGAGGCGCGTGAGGAGTATGGAGACCTGGAATCTAATTTGGCTCCATTCTCCAGAGAAGGCCTTGGACCAAGCATGAACCTCCCACGCCCAAGTCTTTAAAACAAGTCGCTGGAGTAGATAATTCTGAAGATACCTTCAGACAGTCTGATTTTCATTTATACCATTGGATATGTGTTTGCATACTCTCATTGTGTTGCCCAGTATAATCTAGGCTCAATTTCATCCTGAGATGAGTGAGAAAGAGACAATAGTCAGGAAACTTGGGTTCTAATCTTGGCTTTGATAGTGATTGCTCTGTATCTTGGGCTGATCCTGGAGGCATCATTTTATCTGTTCAATGAGTGTATTGACCATGAAACATGGTTATTACGTAGGAGTGTACAACAGAACCACATGTAGAGCATTGTACAAGTACATATGTCTAGATTCAGCCCCTAGAGATTATGATTCACTAAGGGTAAGGTGGGGACCAGGTATACATTTTCAAAAACACTCCATAGGGATTCTGAGGTACTTTCCTTTTTGAGAAACAATCTACCTCTTCAGCATTTGTCAAATACTTGAGTCTTCTCCCACCCTTCTATTGCTCCGTTCACCTGTAAAATCATTCCAGCTATGGACACATTGGTTACTTACCTCTGCTTTGCTCAGTGGCCTCTCTCCTCTTCCTCAGTAACAACCTACAGTGTTTCACAGTGCGGTGCAGTGCAGCGGCAGCTCGTGAGGAGGACCCGTATGTGGACTCTACCCTGAAGGTTAGAGCTGGCTTATAGTGACAGTGAAACCTTAAGTTCAAAAGGGAACGTATGAATGCTTGCAAATGCGCTCTTGAGTCTAAGCATGGCAAACAGCAAAAGTGTTAAGATCTTGTTTATCAAATTTGAATTTTTGAATGTAAAATAGTAAGCATCTTGTGATTCATGGTTTAGATGACAATATTTAAGATTACTTTGAAACGTTTCACTTTAAATTTAGGTATAATGCATAGTTTTAAAAGTTTAGTAAAGAGTACGTGTAGTATAACTTCAGAGAGAGTACTTTACATCTATAGGATACTACAATTTTATTATTTTTTAATGGAAATATTGGTAGCAGTTGTATATAACTGTTAACAAAGCTGTTAAGAAATCAGTATATTTAAGAGCACAGTATTAAATAGAGTGCATTAAATTATTTTCATTGTTATCGGTTATGCCTGTAATTCTCTCGTCATTTTATAAACCTTCAACAATATATATTAGCCTAGTTAAACCTAAGAGCTAATGGATATGTTAGATCAATAACCTCATTTTTAGTATGCTTAGTCTCTGAAAAGTTCTTGACCACAGAATAAACATAGGCAGTTTTATGATGAGATTTTCTATTTTCTGACCTTGAATTTCTATTCTCAAAAATATAGTGATCATTTGTAAGATAGTTATCATATGCTAGTTCATCTCTGAAGTATAAGCTACTTGAATGGATGTTCGTTATAAAATTACAGCCTATAGGAAACCCCCAAATTATTATGGCCTGTATTTCACAAGTTAGTTTAATTCTATCATAAAAAAGGCACCTGGAATACCTTTTCCTGGAAAAAATATTTAGTAATGATGGTTATATTAACAACTCCGCACTTTGTAGTGCCTAATGTGTCTGAGGTACTCCACCACTGTCCCTGTCATCCAAATTCTGGTATGTGGTAGTATGTTATGTGATCTAAGTTCTCAGTAACTCCTTTTTTGCCATGGCCTGGCTGTAGTTTTCTGTTACTGACCAGGCTAACTGCTCACTACTTCGGTCTCTTGGGAAACCAGAATCACAGCTTCCTGGACATGCCTTTCTGTCTGTGGTCGAGATATACACATAGCCTTTCAACAGATTATTTTAAAAATAAAGGTTATTTCCCTAGTAAAAATTGAAATGTGACACTCTTTGTTCTTTTCTTCTCACCACACTTAGCCTCCCCTTGTTTTTAAACCTTGGAAGGACATAGGCTTACATAGATGGTGATTGTGGAGTGAGGGGCATGTAATAGATTGAGGTAGGATCAATCTACATTTGAAAAGAAATTATAACTTCACTTCTTCTCAGGGTCTCATAAAACCACAGCAAAGGAACGAGGAAGAGAGGAAGGGAGAGAGGAGAGATCGATGGGTGGCTGGTGGGGGGTGCTTTCCTTTAGACCAGTCCTTTTGAAGGTGGCACAGAGGGAAGGACACTGATGATCACACTTCACGGCTCCCCCTTCCCTGCAACACCATCCTTCTGAAATCCTGGATGCCATCTGTACAAGCATACAGTCATTTAGCTTACTTGCTGACTCAGACTTGGGGAGCTGTGATGTCTGAGAAAGAGTTCACAACCTCAGAGTTTAGTCCAAAGTGCCCATATTTTTATCATTCTTTCCTCTGAGATTCTAGCTCCTCAGCACTAGCCAAGGTCACCTTAACTATTCTTGGGAATAAAAAGATAGAGGTTATTTCCCCGAGCACTTTGTACAAACGGACAAGGAAGATGAATTCTGAATCAGAGCAGTGTTAATGGAGAAGACAGCATGGGCCCAACAGCACCATTTTGTGAGCTCCCAGAAAGAATTTTCTGTATCTTTCATATCCATTCCAATTGAATTTAACGCTCTCTTACAGGAACAGGAGCCTGGCTCCTGGTCCAGGGTTTCCTCCAGTTTACCTGACACACCCTAGCCTGTCAGCCATTCCAGGCAATGTTCACACCTAAGGATCTAAGGGTGAGGGCCCTTTAAACATATAAGCATTTCTATCCTACACACTGATCTGTCTTACTAAAATACCATTTTATGCACTCTTTCGGCAATACAAAGCCCTTTTATAGTGTCTGATTTTTCCTAGAAACTCTATTTGGGCATACCCCTAAGCCAGCCCACTGTTAGTGGGGATTTCCCTGGGTGGCAGGTTACCATCCCAGGGGCTACGCTCCCGGGGCTACGCTCCCAGAGCTATGTAGGAGTCCCTGCAGCTGCGAGGGGCCTCAGGTGCACCCATTTTCTGCATGCACTCAGCAAATACTGAGTAGCTCTTTGGTAGGTGCATATGAATTAGATGGTTACATAAGTTTAGACAGGAACCCTCCTAATAATAGGAATCTGAGGAAGTTTTTTGGGGAGGGGGTCAGAGAGGGAAGGGTGGAGCAGGAGAGCCTTTAGCAAATAAACACTAATATTTTGAAGATTAATGTTCATGTAGCTTTTCTTGGTTAAACTTGTGATTTTTTCCTTTACTAGGCTTGCCCACCTGTCAGTATGGATGTCTGCGCTTTAAGAATACAACTTTTCATAGGCTTGAAAGCCATCTGTCACTTTAAAAACCACATCGTACTTTTGACCAAGGCAGACCCCGAGTCCATTTCAGAGAGAAGAGAGTCACCCAAGAAGTTTATGTAAGCATTCTTCTCCCCTAGACATGCCTGCCAAAGTTTCTGGAATGAATTCTTACTGGTGTATTTTGTATGAGTCTTTACCTTTTTTTTAAATCAAAACTTTGAATGATCAGATGACCTTTTTTATGATATTCTTTTTCCAGAGAATAAAAGTAAGGTTTTAATGATTTCTGTATATATCACTGGATATTCTCCAATGATATCCTTTATAATAGTCTTTGGAACTTTTACAAGAAAATGAACTATAAAATAGTTTCAATAAAAATCTGGAATTTTAGATAAGAAATTAAAAGACATGCTTTTCTGTGTAATTAATCAGAAAAATAGAGCCTCTAATGTTAGCCCAAACTAGGAGTCTCTTTACTATGTATTTTTTCTTCATTGGTCTTTCCGTGGTTATATTTTTATCCAAAGATGATTTTATGATATTTCAATTCAAAAGAAATTAACAGTACATTTCTTAAAGCATGTTCATGATCTAGAAATAGGTACTGACCTACCTTAAAGTAAAATTACAATTTGATAGCACTAATTTCTGGTTGACTCTTCAGTTTTCTGCTTTCCCGTTGTTTAGAATAGAATGCTAATTCCAGACTAGTTATGCTTTTATTAGACATGTTCTATGCTGTGAACTTAGTGGTAGGAAATGAAGTCTAATTTGAACATTTCTCTATAGAAAATTTAATCAGGAAAGAAGTCTATTTCAGGGGAAGAAACATATAATGTATTTCAACATTGGTTTTTACTTTTAACACAAGTTTTTGCTTTTCAAATTGTACCTGTGCTTTGTTCTACTAAAAAAAGTAAACATACTGACTTGGTTAACTGGTCACTTAGGGAGTGCATGGAGTGGTCTGACCAATCTTAAAAGCCTCTAATGAGAAGAAAAACAACTTATAATTTGCACATTTTACATTTGTAAAGTAGTATTTATTTTAAATAATTTTTTAACATTCTAATTAATTTGAAAATTCATTTGGTCAAAAGTCTGTATTTTTAAAGTTTGTATACTACAACAAATGCTTTACGTAGTGAAAACAGGAGATAGGGTAGTGCTTTAGGCAGACTTGGAGATATATGTGTCTTTTGCATTTTCCCAGCAGCCATGGGTGTTTTGAGTGTTGCTCTGTTGGAGCTTCTCCTTAGATTTGTGATCTAGGGCATACTGACCTCATGAAGGCCACACAAAGGAGAAATCCTGGGCCCAGGGACTCTCACAACCAAGTCTCTTTTCCTTTTGAGTGCTCTTGCCTGTACTTTAAGGTTATTGCCCATTTAAAAATGCTCGTGGAATGAATTGAAGTGATTGGTTTATCGATTCATGAGAGTTGTAGAATATTAAATGTTGTGGGCATTGTGAAGTAATACTCTATAAAAAGTGACTGTACAGTTCATACTAAATGCAAATTATTTCGTAGTTATATAATTTTAAGTATCAAATATTTACCATTTAAAATTGCAATTTATTAATATGTCTTATCTTACAGTACTTGTCCTTTGTTTTGCTTTTAGTTCTAGAAAAGATACCAGTGTTAAGCGCAAAACACCTCCTGTAGCTGAGGCTGGGTGGAATTTGTATATTGTGAACACGATTTCACCAGTGCAACTCTACAAAGAAATGGTACTCCTTTCAGATTTTTAACTCTTATTTGTAGAAATTTAGAGTGGAATTGATGTTCAAAAACTTATTCTAATTATCGTACATTCAGAATGCCACACCTACCAGCTTACAAACTCTGTCTGACAGTAGAGTGTGTATCTTTCTCCACCTCCTTGTTTTTCCAGCTCCTGACATTTGAGGAGCCAGTAGAAATTTCCTTCACTAAAATAAGACTCTGTTATTCCTACCCACTTTCCTGCAAGAATCAATTAATCAGTCTAAATATAAATAGCCTTTGACCTTTATGTTGACCATTAACAAAGAGAACCATGCAATGGAACTGAAAGGAATCTTATCTAATTTATTCCTGTCTCACTCTTCTTCAAAATATTAGCAGATAGTACCTGGCCACTGTATTACCTGTAGTATTGTCCTGTGGGTGGGAGCCCAGAGTGGGCATTCTTATTCCTTTTCTAAGCGTAACAGCTGCCAACTCATTTCCAGCAATTTTTAAAACTATTTTAAAGAAATAATTTCGAACTTACAGCAAAGTTGCAAGAATAACAATAGTACAAATAAAATCTGTATATTCCCCACACAGATTGACCCTTAATCGGTAGTTCACCCTTTTTTCTTTTTCTTTTTTTTTTTTTTTTGCACTCTTGCACTTTCCAAACACACACACACACACACACTGATCCTTTAGAAAGTAAATTACATAGGTCATAGCTAACTACTTCAGTATATGTTTCCTAAGAATAGGGATATTTACTTAAATAACCACAGTGTATTCATATACTTCAGTAAGTTTAACATTGACCCAATACATTATTTACTTATGGGTCGTGTTCTGTTTTTGTCAGTTGACCCAATAATGGTCTATAGCATTTTCCCCCACTCCAGTCCAGTATCTACTTAGCATCAGGTAGTGTAATTAATCGTCATGTCTCTTTAGCCTCCTTTTTAAAATTCTGATTATGTTCATAGCCTTTCTTTGTTTTTTATGATATAAACATTTTTGAAATGTTTACCCTCTTTTGAAATATTTACCCTCTTCACCTTTTTTTTCCATGATTAGATTCAGGCTATGTATTCTTCTTCTTGGCCAGAATATTGGTGATATAGTATATTCAGAGTAGCACATAGGGGGGTACATGATACCCCATTGGTCGGATTAATTTTGATCATCAGGTCAAGGTTTTATCTTCTTTGTTCTTGTCATTTTAATGCTAGGTATTATATCAGCTTTGATTGATATAATATTGAAATATTGAAATTCTTAGACTTCATCTAAATGATTTGCCTACTGGAGTCTGAAAACATGGATTGAGTCAGGTAGCTGGTAATAATTTTTGTAGGCCCACTGTGAGTTACAGAAATAGATGTAGTAGAACCGAAATTCGCCAGTTAAAATGAAGTGATACTCAGTCTGCATTTGAGAAGGATTTAAATCTTAGAACTTAAAAAAAAGTTAACTATTTCAGCTATTTTCATTAGCTTTATCAAATTGTGACTCAATTATTGCTATGTCAATAGTATTATTATTACAGTATTACTTGTACCTTCTCTAATGATTAATGCTGTTTACCAAGAGAGTGTTTGCAATCATTAATGTATTAAACTGGCTCAGATTGGGAGTGGGGGACACTTCAATGAGGCCCTACCAGAATAATAGGTGCTTCTTATATTTTAGGATTTAATGTGTCCACATATTAACTTTACTAACAAAATATATGAATATTATTAAGAATTGGGAAATTTCTGAGAGTCTTTCTGTTGCAACAATAACTGTTTACCTTTTTTGTTTTAGGTAGACTACAGTAATACCTACAAGACTGCAAAAACCCAGAGCTGCATCCATCTTCTTAGTGAGGCTCATCTTTTAGTGAGAGCTGCCCTGATGGATGGCAGTCAGCTGGAACCTGGAGAAAAAGCAGAGCTTTTAGATGCATTTAAAGAAAGCTGTGGGCACCTTGGAGACTGCTATAGCAGGTTGGTGATGCTTCTTGGAAACTTGTTAGAAAAGCCATCTTGAACTTTGAGTGTATTTACTAGCCTTTCCATCTTTGATAGTTATCTGATAAATGGGAGTACACACAAGGGGGAGTGCTTCTTTTATTCATTTATTCTACAATATTCGTTGAGCACATAATGTATGCCAGGTATTATCCTAAGCTTAGAGATACAAAAATGAATATGACCTATTCCCTGCCTTCAGGGAGTTACAGTTTATTAGATGAGCAGTGAGTCTTAAGTTCATGAGTCTCTTGCCACTTTATTTAGGAATTTGAAGTTTGTTTTCAGGCCTTGGGGGATGGTGGAGGGGCATGACCAGTAAAAATCCCTGAAACAGTCTTATTACTAGCTTATTACCTGTTGGCTTTAAGGAAATGATTTTAATTTTAGTAGTCAATGTTTTTATAATGTCATAAAAGGACACAAGTATGAATAGTAACTTTTATTTCTGAGAATAATGTTTACAAATTTTTTGTGTGTATGATTGTTTCAAAGGCTTACTTGACCCACAGGAATGATTATAGATTGATAAAACAGACTTTTTCTACCTATAAATGCCATTATTTTAGAGCCATGTTATGAAAATAAAATTTATTTAATACATTTTTTCTACTTTTAGTATTAGTAAACAAAGAGAACTATGTTAATTAGCAGGACTGCAGAATAAAACTGAGGAGCTTGTTCCAGTTACTAACGACAGTGGAAAAGTATTTTGAGATTTATGTCATCTGGAAATTATGATCTGTTTTATTATTAAATGTGTTCGATATCTAGGCTTAAAACTGACAAATTTGAGGGTGTTTTGCTTCCTTTTCTTCAGGCTCGACACCCAGTATTCCCACCTCACCTTGCCGTACTATAAGATGTCTGGTCTGTCTATGGCTGAAGTTTTGGCCCGAGTGGACTGGGCAGTAGAGGATGGATCACAGAAATACGAGAGGGGGTTAATCTTTTACATAAATCATTCACTTTATGAAAACCCGGATGAAGAATTAAGTGAAGTGAATATAGTTTTCTATTTAGTTATATCTAATATTTTTAACCTTTTATTTTATCATTATATTTTATGTAATATTTAGAAGTCAAATTCCAAATATTTTTATTGGGTAATATTTCCTTTTTCTAAAATGGTAACTTATGTGACCCTTTCTTCATTAATAATTATATAATTATAGCTTAGAAAAGAACTTATGATCGTCTTCTCATACTTTTCATTATATAGACAGGGAAATGTGGTTCATCAGGACAGTGGCATGTCTTTAGGAGAGTGACACAGGACATGGGCCTGGCCTTTCTTCTCATCTGAAAGCTTTTCCATAACCCTAGTCACCCACTCTCCAGGTGGACAAAGCTTCACTCATGAAATCCTAGCCCAGTGGGTTTACCACTTTATTAAGGATTATTTTTCACCCCTTGTATATTTTTAAAAAGAGTTGACTATAAATATGAAAATTTAGATATTGTGATACCAAGTGTTTTAAGGTTAGGAGCTAAATTAAATTTTCTCATATCAATTACCTCATTAAGTGTATTTTTACTAAGCTGTAATTTTTTATATTGGACTTTTGAGTGTAATTTAATCTAACATTTTCTTCTGAACTTTTGATGAAATTAGAAATGCTGGCCATAATTTGGTACATATTTTCACTGCTTTTTCTTTGTTTTAACTCAGCACTTCAGGTCATCACAGGTCTCCCACATTAATACCATCAGCTCTTCAAATCAGAACTTAATACAGTAATTTTATTTTAATTGAATGTTGTATCTTGGTTTTGTATCTTTTTCTTTTTTTTTTCTGATTTTGTTGCTTTCTATTGACTGACTGACTCTTTATTTCTTGTCATGCTCACCAAAGGAATTAGCAGCAAAAGTGGTTCAGATGTTTCATGTGGCTGAGCCAAAGCAATTGCCTCATATCCTCTGTAGTCCTTCTATGAAGAATATTAATCCTTTAACTGCCATGAGCTATCTAAGGAAGCTGGATACTTCTGGGTTTTCATCAGTCTTAGTGACGTTGACCAAGGCCGCAGTGGCTCTGAAAATGGGAGATCTTGACATGCACAGAAATGAAATGAAAAGCCACTCAGAGGTATGGTGCCCTCCCTGGTATCAACAGCAGGCCAGAATGTGACCCAGTAGTCCTGAGGTTTTAGGCTGCTTCTAGCTCATTTTTTCTTAGTTGTAAAGGAAAACAGAGTGATATTAGGAAGGAAGTGACCCAAGGTAGAAGTGCTTGGGCTTCAGATCTGGCAAATGAAAAAGAAATAAGAATGATAAATAAGTATCCAAAGACCTTTCCACTTAGTGTCAGGTACGTTCAGAGCATGGAGAATATATAGGCTCTGCCCCGAGCTGACAGTCTTATCTGACATGAGGGAATGCTGTATCCACTGAAGACAGAACAGAGTGATGTGTATTTGGGTACAACAAGTGGGGTATTAGCTGTGAGCCATAGGATTCCAGTAGTTGCAGAAATAGCCTGCGTTTGGGAAAACCATAAATAACTTTATTAAGGATTAGGCATTTGAATGGTGTATCAAAGAAAAGGTTACTTTTGGCATGAGCCAAAGATGTTAATCATCAGTGGAAGAAATTAAGAAGTAACATTAATCGAGCACTTATTATGTCCCAGGTCTGTCCTGAGCCCCTTGCATATATTCTCTTATTTATTCTTACAACAATGCTATAGAACAGATGCTATTATAATACCTGTTCTACAGATGAGAGAACTAACACAAAGAAAGGTTAAATAATTTGTCCAGTATCACACTGCTGGTCAGTGGGAGAGTAAGGATTTGAAGCAGGCAGTCTGGCTTCAGATCCTGTGTTCCTCCACTGTTGTTTTATTGCTTGTGGTTAAATACCTACATTATGACTTTGATTTCTAAAATAAGAGCATGAGTGCTTTATTGTTGCAAGTCACCACTGAGGTATTCTTTGCTTAAGAGTAGAATTCTTAAGGGTAGAATCCTAGAAAGATGAATTTTCTTTCCATAATTTTGAAAAAACTTAAGGTGTATTATTGTTAAATCAAGCACACCTAAACATAAAGCTCTCTGCAAAAATAGGATTTCTTGATGCTTAATTAAAGATCAGTAACTTCTAGAAAGACAGGTAACAATGTTCCTAGAGTGAGAACTAGTCTTTGTAGTTAGAGAAAAAAATTGAGATTAAATCTTTAATAGTTTAACTATGAATCTTGAATGCTAAATAGGTATCTAGTATGTATTTTCAAGATGAATGCACTGTACATTTTGATCCTAAATTTCTTCTTTATCTCAAGATGAAGTTGGTATGTGGCTTTATCCTGGAACCTCGGCTGTTAATTCAACAGAAGAAGGGACAGATTGTTCCAACTGAACTTGCAGTTCACTTGAAGGAGACTCAGCCTGGATTGCTTGTGGCTTCAGTCCTAGGCTTACAGAAGAACAATAAAATTGGAATTGAAGAAGCAGATTTTTTCTTTAAGGTTTGTCTCTGAAAATGTTCTTTGAAAATATTCTTTGAAATATTCTGGATGGCCTGATAAAAGTGGTGGGGTGGGGGAAGACAAGGAACAGAATAAGAAAAGTGAGTTTTTGTTTATTGAAAAAACAGATTTAGACATAACCAGTCTATGTTAAAAGAATACAGAAAAATTTCATTCGTGCAAGCTAGAATCTATTTGCTATTAAAATGTCTAAATTTGCTTTGCCATGGCACTAATGCTAATGATAAATTATTAAATGATAGAGAGCTATTCAGACCAGCTATAAATGATCAATACTGTATTTATCTGGAGTGTGGGGGCTTGTTTCACTGTTTTCAAGGTGCTTTGTGGTAAGGATGAAGATACAATTCCTCAGCTCTTGGTGGACTTTTGGGAAGCTCAGCTGGTAGCATGTCTCCCAGATGTGTTACTGCAGGAACTCCTTTTCAAGCTCACATCACAGTACATCTGGAGGCTATCTAAGAGGCAGCCCCCTGACACCACACCATTGCGAACATCAGAGGATCTGGTAAGATAGAGGAATAATACATGAAGTTAGGCCTGTGCATTAAACATGACAATAAGATACCTTCTAAATGGTTTTGAATCCAACCTAACTTATATTACCAGATATTTTTTAAGCAGGAGTTAAAAATACACTTAAAACTTGTCCATGAATGAAGTTGCCACATTTAAAATAATTTTATATTTTAAAGAACACCCATACTGCTGCTATATTGCTTACTTGCAGTGGTACCTCAGTAGCCAAAGGATGGTTGAAGGGGCTTTCCCTAGAACATGCTCCCTCAGGGCATGGCCATGAAGTAGACCATGAGGAAAGAGACATCTGCAGGTCTCCTGATGGGCAAGGACTTGCAGAAGGCTTGTGGGACAGAGACTTCCTTACTGGACCCTCATTTCCTGTCACTGTACACAAGAGCTGTTCTGTAGCCCCTGGGGCAGCCCTCACAACTGCTTTTACCCTGCTTGCTCCCTTCCCCATCCCAGCTCATTTTCTATTCGTGGATGCCACAGCTAGCGTGGTTCACTGGAAAAGTCACCAGCTTCTTGAATAAGTAGGGCTTAATGAGAATTATCTTCAGAACTTACAGAAAAGATTTTGCCTCTCAAGGAAAGTAGTAGAAATAAAAATTATTTCCAGTGTTACTATTAATTTTTTAAGTATAATTAGACTAAAAGCACTATTGCTCTTTTTCCTAGAAAGTGCTTTTTTGAATAGTTTAAAATTTAAAACATTAGGAAATACTTAGTGTGGATTTGTGTAGTGGGAAGCAGCAGGCCTGAAACTTTTTCTAGGGGAATAAATTCTTAAAGACTTTTCTTACCATTCCTAGGAAAGTGTATACTTAATTCTGTGACATGCTTGCAAGCTCTTTTGAGAATGGATGAAGAACTACGTGTTTTTTTGTATTTTGTTTATAAACAATTTTTTTTACATTTTAGATAAACGCCTGTAGTCATTATGGCTTAATCTATCCCTGGGTTAATGTCTTAATATCATCTGATTCCTTAGCTGACAAAAATTATACAGAAGATCTCTCCAAATTACAGGTAAATAAAAATGCCTCTTATTCTTCTGACTATGAACATTACAATTTAATGTAGGATATATATTTGGTAAGACCTCAGGTGTCCTGTTAATCTGGAGTATGTAATTTGGGGAGACAAAATCCATAGTTAGGCATACCCATGAGCTCTGGAGAGAATTTCTGCTTCTGCCTGAAACTGCTTACAGGAAGCCTGGTTTCGTTATCAGTAAATGAATGAGCATCACCAAGTCACATGACTGTCTTGCCTAGTTTTCAGGATGTGCTTAAAAATGCTGTGAAATGCAAGTATGGAAAATGTTTAGCGTTGTTTTTGTTGACATGATTCTTGTTTTTTTAGTGTTCACTCATCGATTTTAGTCCTTTAGTTGAACGCATCTACTACTGTCTATTTTATAGGAAATAGGTCAAAGTAGCCAGTTTATCTAGCTCCTGAAAACAATTTTTTTTTAAATAAGATTGATTAGAGAATATAGATCATCCTGTAGGAATTCTGACCATGACAGTGTTTTGACTGGAAAAGAGAAATAAAGTCCACATTTGATTGGGTGGATCAGGCTGGGCTAGATGTGGATGTGATTTTTCTTAATGTAGTTTAGTGGCCCAAGGACCAAATACAACTCTCGATCTGTTTCGTGTAGCTGCCAACATATAAAAATTTGAGATTTCAAATTAAAAACACTGAGTTTTAAATTTCTCTTGAAAAATTCAGCAGCACTGGTAACCCTGGGCCCTCATTGCCAGAGACCCGTGGGTCAGAGGCAATGAGTAGCTCCCCTTCTCGGGCAGTGCTCCTGCTGTCCTGCCAGCAGCAGTTCTCATAGCGATGTCTTCCGGGTTCAGATACTGAGTGTCTGGCGTCTGAGTCCATTTCCTGTACTCAGCGGCCTTCACGCATTTTCACCATCTGTTTGGTCTCGTTAGGTTTTTGAATTTGCAACTCTTAATTTACCCTGGGAACAGGTGTAAGTGTGGTTATTGCTTATAGAAACAAAATGTCAGATTGGGGATGGGGGTCAGTGAGGGAAGCTCAACAGATCGTATTGCTTTGACAGCACCTAGAAAGCCTGTGTTGTCTCTGGAAATGGAGCTACTTACAGTCTTAAAAAAATCACCAGAGAAGATTCTTGTTGGTTCTTATAACTAGTGCCCTTAAGGTACAGAAGCTGCTGAGCCTGAGATTTGTTCATTCCACAAATATTCCTTGAGTATGTGCTATAAATATGTTGTGCAGCATTGGACAGTGCAGGCAAAGCCTTGCTCTCCCAGACATGGGTACTCAGCACATATTAAAATCATAATTGTGATAAGTCCTGTTAAATCTTACTTGATAAAGCTTCAAAGCAAATTTGAAATCACTGCTTTAAAAAGTATAATTTAGTGATCTTTTAAAATCCATTTTTAAATATTTCAAAAAGATAAGTTTTTTTCTGAAATCTTTACTGTCAAAAGAGAGAAATGTGGTCTGCCTAAACTTTTCTATCATTTTCTTAATTACATTCTTTCTAGATTAGTCTTAATCATTAAGAAAAAAGTAACCCTCAAGAAACAACAAGATCTCATTTGGTTCTCACCTAGAGCAATAGGGAGGTTCAGAATCACCTGGAGAGTTTTTTCAAAATTGCATGCCTCCCCTTTTCTCCCACCCTACCACCACCAGCACATACATTTGATATGAGTCTGTATCTCTTGTTTTCTGTCACTTTAATAATGTATTTGTGAAAGAATTAAAAACAATCTGTAAATTATTTACATGTCAAAAACCTGTTATTTGAAATGATACAGTAACTAGTAAATGCCCTACCCTTTGCCAAAATTGTCATGATCCCCTCCACTCACCTCCTTGCCAACCTCCTCGCCTGAGAGCCGCACTTGTGAATGTATAGGTAGAGAAGACAGAGAAGTCTGGATTCCAGCCCTGCATAGTCAGCCAGGGGTTGGAGATCTAGATCAGACAGGGAATAAATAGTGCACGTCCTGTGAGGTGGAAGTGAGTCCATTTCCAATACAAAAAAGAAAAAGTGGAATACTCTGCTAAGAAGCAGGCAGCATTGAGGGTTTTAAAGACCTGCAGTGACCTTTGGACCACCTTTCGTATTCAGTAATACATGTGTTTGGTGTTTCTTATTTTTAAACTTCTTGATGATCTGGATAAAACTAAAAAGGTTTATGAAGAAACCATTTTGTGCCTAGTTTTGATCAGTTTCATTTTAACATGGTTTGGGTTCCCTGTGCCGTGCCCCTTCCTTAGACCATTGTTCTGATTAATCAAGAGCTGACTATAGAAATAATCTGTGTTTTCTTTCATGTTGGGAGACCCTATGAGTGGCATATTATCACTTGATTTCATATTTGCTATCTTATTGTCAGGAGATTATTCAGATGAAGATGATTATTAAACTTGCAGGAAGGAAAGGGACCAACCTTATTCTCCTAGCCATTCCTTGGTAGATATTTGGAATAAAATAATCATGCCGACTGTAAATGGATAGTTCACATTCCATATCCTCCTGTGAGCCTGCGAAGCTGTAGCAAAAAGGATACAGGCAGAAGAAAAATCAGTATATGATCATTCTATCCAAAAGAAAGAGAAAGCAGAGATTATTTTGGTGGTAGAATCAAAAGTAGTACAATTGACCCTTGAACAGTGCGGGGGTCAGAGGCACCAACTGCCTGCAGAATCAGAAATCCGCATGCAAATTAAGTCGGCTCTCAGCACACCTGGATTCTCAGCCACTAGCTGACCCTTGCACAACTCAGGTTTGAACTGCATGGATCAAATGAAAAAGATCCACATTAAGTGGACGTGTGCAGTTTAAATCTTAATTGCTGAAAGTCAACTGTGTTTATAGTTTAAATGCTTAAAAGTAAAATATTGGTTACAGTTCTGAATACTGAAATTGTGCCTGTTCTGTTATTCAGAGTGTGGCAGATGTATTGATACAAATTATTAGGATATTAACATCGTTTTAGTTTTCTTAAACATTGACTTTAATTTTTGGCTACATATGTGGTACATGCTTATTATAGAAACTTTGGAAAATACAGGGAAATATGAAAAAGAAAACAAAAAATGTGTTTCATCCTCTCGTTTATTAAGCTGATCTCTAGTTCTAATTCTATGCTCTTCCAAAGGCATTTCTATGTATGTATGTACTTATGTGGATTTTACAAAACTGATCATGATTTTCCACTCATTTCATCATAAGTATTTTGTCAGTAAGTAGACTTTGAAAACAATTTTGATGGCTATATAGTATTCCATCACATGAATGTACCATAATTTGTTTACTCATCCTTTTTGTTTAACATTTAGATCATTTCTGGTTTTTCAATATAATAAATACTCTTGTGGTGAACATCATTGGACAAATCTTTGATTGCAGTGTTGATTATTTCCTTAGGACAGAATCTTAAAGCATTTCCTTCAATTTTAATTTGCAGCCTATCCAAAACAAACAAAATCATGTAATTTAAAAAATTATTACTTCCTATCAAATTATTATTATTTAAACTAGATTTGGTTTAAATATTATTTAATATTTCAGTCCACTTAGACTTACTAAATAAATGTCACATGCATGTGCTCTAAAATTGCATTCTTATTTTTCTGTTTTTTTTTCTTTTTGCACATGAGGTTTAGTCTTTTGAAAAAATTGTATTCTATATGTTGTTCTTTAGTTTTTTGGGGTACCTCATTCCATAACATTTCACTTTTCTGTTCGTAGTCGCTTATATGTGGTCCTTCATTTGACATAGCTTCCATTGTTCCATTCTTGGAACCACTCTCAGAAGACACTGTTGCTGGTCTCAGTGTCCAGGTTCTGTGTCGGACACGTTTGAAAGAGTATGAACAGTGCATAGACACACTGTTAGAGAGGTGCCCGGAGGCGATCATTCCGTATGCCAGTCACGAACTGAAAGAAGAGAATCGGGTACGCTTTTCAGATTATGTTCTTTTAAGCTTGATCAGTGATAATCAAAATTGATCATCTTCTTGCCTTATCTGCAAAATGGGGACAAATTATGCCAGTCCAACCTCACAGGGCTGTGCAGGTTAAGTGAGCATGTTTGTTTAATTTATTATGTGCTTTTAGTACAGTTAGAGGCTATTAAAATGTATGGTGATGGCATGTCATCTTCAGTAAAAGTCTCTCTTGAGGATTTGGGAATTATAATGTATGCTGGAATATTTTCTGGGCTATATGGTCTTTACTTTAGAAATTAGAATTTTAGACTTTAGTATTTTTCTTTCTTTCCTTCTTGCCACCTAAGAGATGGTACAGGACATATTTATGTGTCTTCTTGAAAATAGCTATGTACATATGTACAATATACACATTATTAGATTTTCAAGTTACAAATCCGACTAATAAGTTATATTTAAGCAGAAGACTGGCTACTGATACAACTTCTGTTTTAACAAAGTTTGATGCCTTGACCAAAATTATGTATTTTTGACCTGCACTTTCCTGCACAATTGTATTCTTGTTGGAAATTTGAATGTAAAATACATTGAACTTAAAATTTATTCATTTTTTCCTAAGATAGATTTTGTGGTGGAAAAAACTGCTCCCTGAACTTTGTCAGAGAATAAAATGTGGTGGAGAGAAATATCAACTTTACATGTCATCATTAAAAGGTAAGTGATTCTTTTGCTTCATTATAAATTTGTATCTTAGTTTCAGTTTCCATAATTGCTGAAGCCTTGCTCTCTCTAGTTTTTTCATGTGATTCTTAAGTGAGGTGAAGAAGATCTTAGCAGAATTGTCTGGAGAGCTTATTTTCGGCATTTATATGCTCCCCCCACCATTACATTTGATATTCATTTATCTCTTCTAGCTACACAGTTGATGCTTTTAAGTTAATCTTTTCAACACTTAACAAGTTATCACAGTCTTAGAAACTCATAACCTCAGTATTTTAAATTTTTGAATAGCCATTAAGACAGTTACATTTGTATTAGTGATCTCAAGTGCTTAATTTATGTAAGAAATAAGATGATAGTCATTACTAATCTTAATTGTAAGCAAGTATTGAGGAGTGACAAGGTCCACAAGGATTTAAGTTAAGTGTCTCTAAATTATGCAATATTTTATGGCTGAGGTAGTGATTTGAGTTTTTATAATTCATAATCATTAATAAATCTTGATAGATATATAGTTATCAAATTTTCTACTCTTGTGTGTTAATATCACTAATTGTTGGCCTGATGACAAAGGGAGTGGTTATATTGATTTCAGCATGAATAAAATACTAGAAATTGATAGTATTGGAATTGTATTTTCCAGCAGAGATAATTGATTTTTAAAGTGTTAGGCAGTACCAGTGGCCATTGGAGGGTGTTTTTCAGAAAGTCCTTGTTTAAGTAAAGCTGTACATTTATTATTGAGAAGAGATGACGTATGCTAACTTTTTGTCCTACCCATATCCCTTAGTGATTTTTTGGCTTTCAGAAGATAGAAGTGTCAGGTGTTTCATTGCCCTGCCCCACTTGCATCAAATTTGTCACATAATTTTGCACTGATCCTTTGTGTTGGTGGATCACTTTCCAGTGCCAGATATCCCACATCTTCATACCTCAGCCACATCATCATCTTACTCAAGAGACTCTTTCTTCATCTTTTTCTGATTTATATCCACAAACTCTCCACCCCTGACTCACCCATAATCATTCCTCCAAAATTTTCATTTTCCATTATCTTCAAAATATGTTTCTGTGTGTGCACACATGTGTGTATGGCTCATGGGACTGACTGCTATGTGTAATTTACCTTTATTAGACTGTAGCACCTAAAGAGCTGATGTTTTAGTCATTTCTCATGTCGTATCCTTTTTACCAGCAATATTCCTCTCCATAGAAAGCATCCTGTAACTATTGATTTGAAGGGAAAATCCGAATAAGTTTAGGCCTCTTTTCAAGGGAGGTCTTTCAGTAGACAACTACCATGATAAAGTACACCAAGAAGAGACTAGCATTGGAATCTGGAGAATTGGAACTGAGTTCCAGGTCTGATATTTAACTGAGTGACCTGAAGCAAGCCAATATTTTAATCTCCTGGGACTAATGAGAATTCAGGATTGACTCTAAAGTAAAATGTTAGGCAAAATTACAAGATGTTAGGGTTGGAGATGGAGGTCGGGAACTTAAACAATATGCTCGGGAGTTTGGATTTCTTATCTCTAATGCAGTGTTTTCCAACCTTGGAAATATTGATATTTTGGACCAAATAATTCGTGTGTGTGTGTGTGTCTGTGTGTCCTATAAATTTTAGGATGTTGAGCAGCATCCCTGACCTCTACACACTAAATAGTACTGTCCCAGGTATGACAGACAAAAATATCTCCAGACATTATCAGATGTCCCATGGGGGGAGCAAAATCATCCTGGTTGAGAACCACTGCACTAATTCAGAGCCATTGAAATGGGTTAGTGGTTGGCTTGTTTGTGTCAAGGAAGTATTTGTTACTGTTTTTGTAATAATGCACTGTACTTATTATTTAAAATTCTCATATGTGTAGTAAATTACAAAAATAAAGTTTAAAAAGTCTTTTACAATTCCATCAGCCAGAAACAACTATTTTTAATATTTGATGATTATTTTCTAGGCATGCTGGAGGATTTTAAAGTACTCTAAGGTTAAGAAATTGATCTTGTTCTTGGAATTATTAACTTATATTAGCCCCTCACTAGTTGGCAGAAAGGGAGAACTGGATAGTGGCAAAATTTTTGTTGACTCTATAACTGCTCTGCACTGGCCCCCCCCAACTCAGTTTTTTGTATCTAGGATACTAATTATAGGCTCCACATTTAGGCTAATTAAACTAGTTTGAAAGGAGAGCATTGATAATTTGTTTTTCACATGAGTTTTGCAAACTAATTAGTAGTTATTATTAAGGTTCTATTATATGTCAGATGTGCATCATTGTATTTTAATTCTCAAAGGACTCTGAAAGCTAGCAGTTGCTACCACTACATAGATGGGGAAACTAGGACTCAGGAGGCAAATGACTTTCTTAAAGTCACCCAGAGCATAGGTAGAAAAGTCTGACTACAGAGCTAGGGATCTTAATATGTCGTTACTGCTCCATTCATTAAGTTTTTAGCAAAAGAACATGTTATTCCTTTGTGTAAAGGGTGATTTAAGTTGCTGAATATACAGATGACTTTTCAGTCACTCGGCAAGTAGAGTATGAGGTAGATAAGCAAGGATCACACAGAAAGTATCATTTAAATATATTCATTGGGAACAAATTGTTCTTAAAAGGGCAGCGTATCTGTATCAAGAAGCAGCAGAATCATAAAATTACATAATTATCTTTACAAATATGTTTACTAAATTCCTTAATATTTAAAATGTTCACCAGAGCACATTATTTTGCACTTTGAGGAGGAAAAAAGGTAAGTAAGTGGTCATGAAAACAGATTTGTGCTTATTAATAACATGAAAATCTTTTAATAGAGAAGAACTGATTTAGGAAAATGTCACCCAACAATTAATAGTATTTTCTATTTTAGCAAACAATATTTATAAATTAGCTGCAGGAGAGTTCTAACATTAAAAACAGTATTTAAATTATAGTATTTTTTTAGAGGATAACAGAAATTAATTTAAAAATAATGTAATAATCCAGCAATGAAATAGTAATTCCAAATTGCCTGGCGCTAATATAAAAGAAACTTCAAAGAATTCTAGAAAGAATAAATAAGAAGTAAAACCATAAAGTATTCTATGGATTTAAGAGATTGTTTTCTTTTTCTTTTGTAGTTAGTTTTTACCTGACCTAGCTTCTCATTGGTTGAGTGATAAGAGAATTGGATGAGAGATTGTCACTTCTAACTCAGATGTTCTTTTCTACAAACAGAAACATTGTCCATTGTCGCTATGGAACTAGAACTAAGGGATTTCTTGAATGTCCTTCCAGAAGATGGCACTGCAGCATTTTTCTTGCCCTATCTTCTTTACTGCAGTCGAAAGAAATCATTAACTTGAAGGTATCATTTGAAAAACACCACCATGGCATATGAATTTTAAAAAACCAAATGCCAGGAAAAATGTAAATAAAAAGTTTTCATATTGAATGTGTACATATATTAGAAATTCTTTAAGGCTGCTTACTTTATCATGTAGTGGTATGTCATAATTTATGATCTGAATCCATTTAGTTGTCCAGAATGTAAAACTATAAGGCATAAGAATTTTCTCAAAGAAGGCATATATTTTTTAAAGGTAGAGATTGACTTTTATTCCATGAAACAGCAATTTACTGTTGTTGCAGACATGAAAATCTTTTTTCATCCTAAGAACACAAACATTTTGCAAGTATGCTTAAAAGAATGTCACTCTAGTGATCCAGGATTTAATTTTATTGATTTTTCCAGATTTTCCTATTAGGTCACTTTTTAAAACAGTTTCTTTGAGAAAGATGTTAATGTTTTGCCATAGTAAGATTTCGGACTTTTATTTTCTGTTCCTTTTAAAACTCATGCTGTTTCTTTCTGAATCAAATGAAGTAGAAGTTTACAAAGTTAACTTTCTTGTCTCAGCTGTTAACATGATTTGTTGAATGCATGTTTTTCAGCCAAAGCCTTTTTTCCATTTTTTGTTGATGTATACTTATGCTCTTTTAGCTAGAGTGTATTTGAAAATAAAAGGATATATTATTGTATTCACAGCTGTGTGTACTTTTTTAACCTCTTATTAAACAGTTTTGTATTCAGCATATTAATCATGCGCTTTCGATGCAGGACAGGGAGAACCTCCTCAAGTGAGGGCTTGAGTCCTGCACCAAGAGAGGGGTTCTTGACTGAGCACGGGAAAAGATTCAAGTGCACATAAGAATTAAAGATAAAAAGAAAGTTTATTAGAGAAGGAATAATGCTCCAAAGTGTGGTCTCCTCTCAGAGGCAAAGAATTAGAGAGACTGAAAGGGACGGACAGAAGCAATGCGGGTTGGGTGGGGCCAGAAAAACAAAGAAAGACTCAGAAACAGGGAGAGACAGAGACCCAGACCAAGACTTTGAGTGTTTGGGGAATTCAATATATATATTATTCTTGGTTTCTATATATATTATTCTTGGTTTTTAGTTTAAAAACTTGTTTATCTAATTTTCCTACACTGTGAAAGACAAAAGTATGTGGCGTGAAAGGCATGGTCATATAGCATTAAAAGCATGCTAGCAATTCCCAGCCTTTGTTTCAGAGGTTCCCCATGGGTATGGCCCTAGGAAATGAATGATGGAGTCTATTTTGTGTGGGTTATGACTTAAAGACTCTTTTTTCCCTTAGCTATGAGTAAATGGTTTGTTAGTAATCCCAACAGCAATTGTCTTTTGTTTTGTAGGTTCCCATGGTCTGGCAGCAGCACATTGCAGCCCTGAGTATAGTTTAATTTAACATTTACTTTTCATGCCTCCTCCTTACATTACTTTGACTTCAGTTAAGGCTGCATAAAAATGCTACTTACCCGCCATCTGCCACAACTATGTTTTGAACTTTCCCCTGATGACACTGTTTTTCAGCTCTGCCTTTCTCCAGTTCCAGATTCACATCCTGTTGACCATTCTTTCAAGGAGTCACAAAACTCAGCTTAGAATCTTTTTTTTAATTTTTAATATTTATTTTATTTTTACATTTAATTTTCATTTTATTTATTTATTACTTTATTTTATTATATTTTATTTTTTAATTTTACCTCTCATACCCCTGTTTTCCTAAGTCCACTAGTTCATTGGAAATGATGTCAGCAACATGTTAGAGGGATTGATGGGGAAGCTGATGGTTAGAAACATTTCAGTGAATCAATAGAGATCTTTTGAGAACCATCCAGGACATTTCATTATCAGATTTTTTTTTTTAAATGCAGTTTTGTAAAAGCCTAATGGTGGCGATACGAATGGCCTATATGAACCAATTATGTTAGCTAGTATATTAGAGTCAGTCATATGTCATGATACAGTCCATTGATCTTTTCATATGAAATGGTGTAACATCGTTTTCCCACAAATGCACAGAAGTGTATATTTTTAATCTTTTTTGTAATGCTTATAGCCATTCCAAAGTAAACATTCTATTCACCACTTTCACATACATTGTTATGAATCTTTTTTTTTCCACTTATCACCAATTTATTTCTTTCAGCCAGACTTGGTCTCTATAGGAAAAGAAATTTTAAGATCATTATTAAAAATAGTATATATCATATGATTTAAAAAATATATAAATGATGCTTAAAACATATTCTCATTTTTAAAATGTTATTTTAATTCTTGATTTATTTATATGTTTTTGTTTTTTTGTATGTTTAAAAACATCTCTCATTCCAATACTGCTTTATTTAAGGAAAAGTTACTTTCCTCTCCACAATATCTTTATAAATTATAAGGGAAAAATAGCTAACTTTGCAGTGGAGAAACCTGGCAGAGACACCTCTTTAATCATGTGCTCAAAGTTAACATGACCAGTAAGGGAACAAATCAGCATCTTGTGCCTCTTGACACGTGCACCGAGAAAAACAATATCACTTCTGTTAAGTCTTGCCAAAAAATTCATAACCTGAATCTAATCAAGAGGAAACATTAGGCAAACTCAAACTGAAGGACATTCCACAAAGTGATTACCCTGTATTTTTTTAAAATATCAAAGTTGTGAGAGACAAAGACTGAGGAACTATTCCAGACTAAGGGTGACTAAGAAGATGTTGCAGCTGGACACCATGCCTGAGCGGGATTTTCTTTTTCTATGAAGGACATGATTAGAATAATAGGTGAAATTTTAAAAGGATCTGTAGTATTGAAGCATTTTTACTTCCTTGATTTTGATAGGTATGCTGTGTTTTTATATAAGACTATTCTTTTTAAGAAATATAAGTATGTATATTTACAATATATATTGTGTGTGTTCAGAGAGCGGGGGATAGAAAAATGAGAAAGCAAATTTGGCTGTGCAGTGTGTTAACATTTGGGGTATCTGGGTGAAGGGTATATGTTTTGTTTTGTTTTGTTTTTTTGTACTGCTCTTGCAATTTTTCTCTCTGACATTATAAAAAAGTTTTAAAAATTCCTTTTCACTGAATTAATATGTGATTAGGTATTTGCTAACTGGATTTGGGTACTTACTAGAAATACAGAATATCCAGTTTCTGCCTATAAGGAACTTAAAGCTAATTAAGCTTTATTTCTTTAGACTGCGCCACAAGATTATCTGACTGTTGTAATAATGTCACAGTCTAAAAAGAGCACCTTTTATATATGTCATAGGAAGTCTTTAATATACTTCTTCCTGTAGTAGAAATTAAGCACTACATTGAATGTGACAGGATATCCACAACTTTTTTCTAATGATTTTTTTTTTTTTGGTAGAGGAAATTATCTCCTGGTGTATAATATTGAAAAATTTCCCTCTAACGCCATATGCTCGGTATCATGGCAGGAAGGAATTTTTCTAAGATTAAGAATTAATGTAGACTTGCCTCAAACCATCAAACTTTTATTTAAAGACAATTCAGACTGATAAATGTGGCTTCCCATTTTTCTCTATAATTTAAACTGTCTTTTTTTTTATTGATTACTGCTTCTTTCAGTCCCACACAATAGCTTTTCTCTTGTAAATACCAAATTTCTCTTTAATTTTTTTTCTCTTCACATTTGCTATTTTATAATTTTCTCTATAACTTTTTTAAAAGTTGCCCCTTTCTTAACCAAGCAAGCAGTCATCTCACTCTTCTTCTTCAAACTCATTATACTGGAGGAATCTTTTTATTGTCTCTCTGTATAGAATTAGCCTGTAGCAGAATCCTCATTCGTGTATGCCAGTCATTTGCATACATGAATTTCCTATCTCACTGTTTCATTGCTTTTGGTTATTTTTCTGAGCAGGGCCATCCTTTTGTATGGTAAACATTTGTGCTAATGTTCTTTAAAAACTATTCAAAGTTTTCTTTCTCATTTTTGAGTCTTCACCTTGTTCATCAGTTACTGACTGGCATTACACCCAGTGGTTTATTTGCCTGTTCAAGTCTTTGGTGTTTTGGTGCTCTCAGGACCACTCTCTGTAATAAAATGTTTTAATGGAAGTAGTTTTTCATGTTACAAGGTGATTTATGTAAAACCCAGGAGAAATTAAAACATTACATTTTTACTAATGTTTGATCTTTAAGTGATTTTTAATTTTTGAAATATATTTAATTCTATATATTTTTTGACCATTTATTTTTTCCCATTTATGCCTATTTTTAGGAGGGAAAACAAGTTGTTTTCTCTACATAATATTCCTCTGCTGGGTTTGCCATTGCCAATTCCAACAATTCTGAACTCAGAAGACTCAGGAAAGACCAAAGCCCGCAACCACAGAGCAGGAATTTCAGTCTTCATACAATACATTGCATTAGTGTTTATCCACAAAAGGGCTGTTTGTTTTCCTGTGTTGTGCATATGTGCTTGTGTGCATGCTGGTGCCTACATGAGAGGGAGTGTTACTACTGGGTTGGGGGCAGAGCAGGGAATTTAGATTCTATTTTTTTTCTGGATCTTTGCTATGGTCTGAATATTTGTGTCCCCCACTCCATTCACATGTTGAAAACCTGATGTCCAAGATGATGGTGTTAGGAGGTGGGGCCTTTGGGAAGTGAATAGGTCATGAGTATGGAACCCTCAGAAATGGGATTTGTCCCCTTATAAAAGAGAGCTAGCTTGACCTTTCTGCCACAGGAGGGTGCCATGAGAAGTCTGCAACTCGGGAAAGGGCCCTTGACCATGCTGGCACCCCGATCCTGGACTCACAGCCTCCAGAACTGTGAAAATAAACTTCTGTCTTTTATAAGCTACCCAGTCTGGTATTTAGTTATAGCAGCCCAAATGGACTGAGAGAATCTTTCACAAACAGTAATCAAGAATACCTGCCCCCCACCCACCTTCAGAGGAAAGAAAGACACCATTCTGCCTGACTGCATATTTGAAATTATAGTGATTATTTGGGGGTATTTTGGGGGGTGCTTTTTGTGTACCAGGCACTACCTAGAAGAAGAGTTTATGTTTTAAAAAAGAAATTAAATTCTAAATGAGTCCGTAAGCCATAGTTTCTTCGTAAATAACTGCTCTCATATCAATTTTAAATATAATCAGTTTTAGTACAAGTTGACATCAAATTGGTGTCAACTTCTACTAGCTTAGGGAGTATTTGGTGCTTTTTTCAGAACTATCAGAAAAAGCAGTATCCCACGCCATTTAGCAGTAACAAAAAAAAAAAAAATCCTGTTAAGAGGTGAAGAAGGAAGGGCAGCAAATTCACAAATGCTTCCTGTTGAGGGAACTATTTTGATAGAGTAGTACATCTTAATTATATTTGTGACATACGACTTCTAGAATCACTAACTTGATATTCACCTTCATTTGGTAGAACGGTATAAGTAGTTTCCATTCCAGCATGAATATGGTCAGTCACATGGCAGTGGAGTAACCAGATTCCAGGTGTTCTTGGAAACATTTCTAGGGTTTGATATGTCCCGGGGAAAATGTCAAAGACATCAGAACTATAAATGCCCCTGTGCTTAAATTAGAAAAACGACAAATATTATGTAATGTTTATTATATGTGAGGATTCATTTAAATAATCTTTCATTGGCCAGCTCAGGGATATTAGAAAAACGAGGTAAATCTTTTTAAAAAATGAGACCCTGCATATTTCTATGTTTAATACGAACAGTGAGATACGGGTTGCTTGTATTCCTGCTAAACACTTGGCACTATGGACCACCAGGTGAGTATGAAGGAAAGGTGTGATAAGAGTTCATTCATCAATCAGGACTGCCTGTTAACCTTTTATACTTTAACTCTTGCCTTTTTATCAGAGCCCTTGTGTTACACAAGGGAACTGAGCTATGGCTCCATTTCAGCCCTAATCTCACTTGCTAAACCTATTCTAGATTAGCTCGTCTTTGAAACTTTGGGGACAAGTAGGGTATTGAGGGAGCAGAAAAGAGACCGATGGAAAAGTCAAAACCAAGAGCAGTTCAGGTAGAGTCTCATCACAAAGTACTTGCTGAATATTTCTGTAGAGATAGAATTGAAAGCCCACTAAGAATAGAATACCTAGGTAAGCCAAAATACAGATAATAAAATGGCCTTTGTGCAGTGTGCTTTTTGGTAGCTTCTGAATTTTCTACATTAACTCAAAGCTAAGAAAAAGAACATTTCCAAAGGAGCTAATGACTCTTGCTGAAATTAACACTGGCTGAGAAGTAGAAGTAGGATTGAGATCCAGGGACCAATCAGTCGCTTGACACTAAACTGATGATCTTGTTCACTTTGGGCCATTTAAGATCCAGAACTTGGAATAGGCAAAAGCATATAATAAAGTCTTGTCCCTACTCCCTGGTCCATCATTATGTGAACATGCCTACTACCCTCTCTGCTAATGATTCAGTTCAAATGTCTTGTCCAGGAATATGTGAGCAAAACTCCATGAAAATCCAGTAGAAACTGCAAGTCCCAGGAAGAGCCCAGGTGTAACAATGGTTGGTGATGGTAATTGAAATTACTATGTACCACACTCTTAGAAAATAATTTAGTTGTCTCTTGAAACTTAACTTTTCATGTCTGAGGAAATATTTTCTTCATTTGTATTAAAACATTTTCAAATAGAGCAAGAATAACAACCATGGATGGTTCTTACCTTGTATTGGAAGCTGTGGCCGTGGAAATGTACTGAGTGCAAGTCTATTTCATTGCCCATTCCCATCAGATACCAGTTGACTTCATCTCCTGCATGCATTGTGAGGCCTTGTAGGTTCCCAAACATTCTTCCATTAATAGCTGGGGAAAATGCATGGCTTTTATATTACCTTTCAGGATATTTTAAACCAACCACTATTTCACATAAAATGTGACAATTAAGTTCATGAATAGGATTTTTTTTTTTGAGGTAATAGAACTTTGTTCACTACAGATGGGGGAAATGGATACTTTAAGGTCACTAATGCCACACTGCTTTTCTAGTCACTTAGCACCAAAAGCCTTAATCCTAATTTTGAGTTTATTTAAAAGGGAATGAGACTTTGGAATTTGGAGAGAAGTTAATAGATGATTTCAAATATAGTCCCCTTTTGGCTTAGAACAGAATTCTACCTCGCATACAAAGTGAGGCAGTTTGTTGTTAAAAAAAAAAAAAAAAAAGTCTAATTTTATTTGAAAGAATAAAAAAAAATAGGTTGTAGAATAATATATCATACCATGCATTTTATTGCTTTCTATGAATTCATCATTGTCTTTGTTTACTCTCGCAGGATGATCAGAGTATGTTTTGATGTTTTCATCCAAGTACCAAGATTCATTCTCATCAAAAACGAAAAACAGAAGGAAAAATTCCGGTTTTTTAATGGGATTGAATACTTTCATGTAATGTCTTCGACAGACAATCAGTGGGCCAATTAATCCACTATAGAGATCCTGAAAACAACCGAAAACTTCAGTCATTCTTGTGCTATAAGTCAGGATATCAGAGAACTGGGACTTTATTGCCCATGACCTCAGGAATTTAGGCAGGCCTGATTTGGGTAGTAGACTTTGCCCATTGTGGTACTGTCAAATCAATACACTTTCCACTTGAAGTTGTCAAATTGGAGCAATGATGAGTTGTCAGTTAGTTATGTTAATGATACTGAAGGAACAGAAATGTGTACAGAGGCCAAATTTGGATCAGCTAATAAGCAGCAGTGTAAAAGGCCCCCAAATAAACAGTATTGATTTGCCTGTTCCATAAGCCAAGCACTATGCGGGTTACTGAAAATCTATAGTTTAATCATACAAAGCCCCTCCCCTCCAGGAACTCAGTCTAGTAGGAAAAATAGAGGAATGGAAGAAATGAACCACTTGCTGCCATGGAGGTACATACAATGCTACTGAACACAGAGGAGGAAGACAACGGTTGACTAAAATCCGCAAAAAGTTTGGTTTGGGTGGCCATTAATAGTGGAAGATGAGGTCTTTAAAAGCCTTTGAGTTGCATTATGTTCAGGAATATTAGATTTTGTCTTGTGGGTCATATATAGCCATTGAAAAATTAAACATGGAATGGAGGCATATTTCCAATGTAGACTAGTCATTCTGGTGGTAAAGTGAAAGAAAGCTTAGAAGGAGAAGAGCCTGGAGATTGCGAAGCCATTGCAGTAGTTGAAGCAGATTATAAGGACCTGATATATGGAGATGGAGAGAAGAAACAGACTGAGCTCTATGTAGGTAGGTGAATTGCTTGGATGACCTAGGGAGAAGCATTAAGTACTTCATATCCAGGATTTTAGCTTTAACAACTGAATAGACTTGGTGCTTGTAGTGCTATTTATGTAACAGGAAATACAGGAGGACATAGAGGAAGATCTAAATTTTCATTTTGTAGTTGCTGAGTTTCCAGTGCTGTGGGACATGGGGGAGATGTTCAGGTATATAGACAAATCTGGAACCCAGGAGAGAGATTTGGACTAGAGGTTTAATCCCAAAGAAGAATTTTGGGACATAAGGTATAAAAATGTCAAAAAACTATTGTACACCTGAAATTAATATAACTAATATAATGCTGTATACCAACTATACTTCAATTTAAAATAAATAAAATAATTTTGGTACACATTCTGATTTGTAGTTGTTAAACATTTTTTTGGCCTTGAAATATTTAATCTTATCGAGACTGGTGAGGTCAACATTTTCATTATCTTCTAATAATAGAGTTCTGAAATCATGTATCTCAGTTTCTTGAGTTTAATGTATTTTCATATCAAAAGGGAAATAAAATACTGTATTGAGTAATATTTAATTCTGTATTATTCATAATTGGCAGTCATAGAGTTGATACAGTTAAAACTGTATCCTTAAAAACAAACAAACCCCCCAAAAATGAAACCAAAGTGAATTACAGAGTAGCTTACTCTCCTAGAATTTTACCACAGAATTAGACCACAGAAAAACTATAACCTCATCTTTCTTCAATTGTGTGTCTAATTGGGGAATTTTCAAAAAACAAAAATGATTTAAAGTTTACCTTAACTTGGTCCACAGTTGAATAGTAAGCCCATGGAATACAAGCAGAATCCTCGTTTCCAGCTCCAGATCTTTCTGGAATTTTCCAGATGTAAGTGCGAGTTTCACCTAAATTAATCAAGTGTTGATGTATCTGGTTATATTTGATATATATTGGACACATATATCCTGTCTTGATAACCAGTGACCCAGACACTGGAAACGTCGGGATAATTAGTTTTAAAAAGTAGTGGTACTCAAAATTGTTTTCAGGAATTTACCTTTAAGACAGACTGTAAGGCTATAAGGCATACTTTTATATCATCTTTGTCAGTTATGAATTAACTAGCCATGACACACATGCAATGACACCACAAAAGCCAGGAAATGACAATTTCAATATCACAATTTGTAGAAACTTTGCAACAGATCTTTTCTTAGCTTGAAGAATGTTTCTCTAATATACTTTTTTTTTCTTTTCAACTGTCAAGTGATTTTCCCCAGAGCTGGACCTTCCCCACAGTTCTTTCTGTGTCTGTATCTAGATCACTCTGTGTAATTTCCTTAGCTTCACCGTGGCCTTCCATTTCCCCTTTCTCACCTTTATCCTCAGTGATTTCATGATTCCTGGTGAAGAGACATTAGACCTTGATTTTGTGTGTTACCTGTCACAATAATCTCTTGTCTGTCTCATTCTGTCATAACATACACCGCTTTGTCACCACACTATCAGATACAGGACCACACCCTGGACCTTGACACTTTGAAGATGGCCAGTTGCTCTACCCTCCTGTCTTGAAAAGATCTTCTACTCTCTTCTGTTAGTGCTGGGCTCTTCTCCAGCCTGATCTCTGCTTCCAGTCACCTCAGGGCTTCCAATACAATTGTAACCATGCAAAAATGTCACTCCTGTAAAATGGCTTATTCTCATTCTCTATTCAAACTGGCCTTGTCTAGTCTACTAGCATCAAGACTCATTTGCTTCTTTTTTTAACTCATCCTTCCACCTTTTCACATACTGTACAACCACTCTCATAATCATTAAGCACTTAGGTCAGCATCAAACAGTCTTAAGAACAAAGTTTCAGGCCTCTTGACCACAGAAACAGTTTGGGTCAAACTAAAGATAAGATCTTGATCTCAGTGTTTCAGACCCATGAAGGTGGAACACCCCCAATGATCATGTCCTCTCAAAGCTAGATCCATGATTGACATCAGGATCTGATGCAATGATCAACTGCATCCCACCCTAGCCCCAACCAATCAGTAGAGCCCCAAACCACAAATCCTTTACCTGCCAAGACTTATGAGTTTTCCCCTATATAAGCTATCTCCTAGAGGCCATTGGGAGCCAGTTATTTGAGTGCTAACTCTACTGTGTCTTCGGTCTTGGCACCATTTTCTCAAAAAACATTTTACTTTCTTTGCTGCAACTCCTGTTCATATCTCACTGGGCTTTGATGAACATAGGCAAAATGAAGCCCCGTTAGTTCAATAATACAGCTGCTCACAATAACCTGACTTTCAGCCGTGGCCACTCACTGTCCATTTCATTTATATAGAACTCACCATTATATATTCCTGCTGTCAGACTTTAATTAGACAGAGTCTGACAAACCTTTATTAGGGTATCAAGTAAGATATAGTCTCAAGAAATGTGTTAGACTTTTTCATTTTTCCACAAGCCTTCCATCTTACCCACCTCTGTGTCCTCACTCTTTTTCTAAGCAGAACATTTTACTGAGACTAAAGCATAGGTTCACCAACAGAACATATTTTCATAAGCTGAAAAATGACATTTCCTTCTTTTCTCCAACCTGCTCTGTCACCAATGCTCAAACCCCAAAACCTTGCTGCTATCTTGAGTCCTCCATCTTCCCTAACATTTTCTAATGCCCAGTCTTTCAGCAGGTTCTTTTAGTACCACATTTCAAATAGAACCAGAACATGACAACTTACCTCTTCAGCTATTTCTATCCTGGCCCAAATATTGTTATTTTTTTTTAATCCAGATTATCACAGTAGTCCCCTAAATGATCCTTGATTCTTCCTGTGCCCTACAGACACTTATCCATACACCAGCCAGAACCAATTTTTAAAAAGTGTTCATCGAATTATCACTCCAGCTCAAACCTTCACATGGGTTTTTAGAATAAAATCTAAGGTCCTAACCATGGCCTCTGAAGTCTCCTCCTGCATCTGACCTCCTACCCTGCCTGAATCTCATCTCTTCACATTTTTTCCCCTGTTTGCTCTGCTCTAGCTTCTGGACTCCTTGCTGTTCCTCAGATACACCAAGTCACTTGAATCTTGGGACATACAGTGCTCTTCCTCCACAACTTTCTGTGACTCATTCAGACAGAGAAAGACATAGAAGTCCTCTTGACCACCCTACCTAAAATAGCACCATTGGTACCTAATTCTCTCTCAATGGCCTTAATTTTTTTCATAACACGTTTTACAGCTTAATTTATATATGTTATTTATCACCTTTGGAAAAATATGAGGGTTATGAGGGCAGGGCTTTTCATTTCTATACCCATAAATTGACAAGAGAAACTTTATAATTTATTTTTTTCACACTTGATATATTTGTGAACTAATAAATTACAAAGAAATTGTCCTTTGCTAGAAGCCAACTTTACAACTAACAGATGAAAAACACAAGTTTTATTAAAGAAAATATGCCCATGTATTTAATCTATTTCAGCTTTTACTCTGTGTTAAATATTTATTAAATTCCTAACACACACCAGATGTTGGACTAGATACTAAAGATTTAAAATTTCAAGTGACAGCTTTTGGATCCTGGGACAGAAATGTTCAGCCACATGCAGTGCAGTGTTTGTTGCCTGCGTTGTGTTTTAGCTGTGCATGGAGAAATCATCTCTGTTGACTCAAATTGGACTATTTGTAAATGTCCAGTACTATGAGAGTTTTTTCTTATAGGTCTCCTGTAGGTATTTTGATATATGCTGTGGTCATACACATATTCAGACACACCTCTCTGCGTCCGCTCTTAACCACCTCCTTCACGTCCTCAAAAAAGGCTCATCTGTCATCATGTCTCACTGATGACAGACATTTGTGAAAAAAGTATAAAGTCTATTGAATGCACGCGCGCGCGCACACACACACACACACACACACACACACACACACACACACACACCAGTACCTGGTAAAGTTGGACTAACTGTAGAACTCTCTGTTTTCACCCCATGAGCATGTATGGAGTAGGGCCTTGTGGCCATGTTTTTAAAAATAATGTTAACTTTGTCTCCAACATCTGCATGAAGTTGTGGACCTGGAAAGAGTGAAAAGGAAGAGTGGCTTATATATATGTCAGATTAGAAGTTCTAACTCAGTAATGTAAACAAAGATCGGGTAATGTTTTTAGTATTAAGGGCAGGAGGAGTCTGAGGGAGTTTTTCTCTCTACCTCTGTGTCTTCATGCTGTTATACTCTTAAATTCATACCTGTTCCCAGAGGATTCAGGATAAAAACACTAGTAATGACTGCTTTTACAGATGGTACATCTCTTATCTAGAGCCCTATGGAGATTTTAGCCCGAAAGTCCCCTGCAGCATAATGGCCTAATCATGGGAATTAGCTGTACCCCATCCCTGGCCTGGAGTCAAGGGGTAGCACTTGCTCTCATTGCTCAGCATTTGGACTTCCAGGCCTACAGGTGCGTGAAGAAATGGCAATCCTGTATTTGAAAGGGTAGGTGGGGCTATTACCCTCTTGTTTCCACCCTCCAGCTATCCTTAGCTTGTCTCCTGTTTGGGAGAATTACTGTGACCCAATAGCAAAGTCTTCTGCCTTGGGTGTCTTACTCCTTGGGCTGAGGATAAGCAAGCCCCAGGGAACTCTACTATTGGAAACAGTGGCCTTGGGACTGGTGTCCCCTGCACCTGATGATTTAAAAAAAAAATTCCCCAGGCCAGTGTTGCTCATATTCTTAGACATTCTGTCTTTAAATGATTCCCGAAAAATTATAGGCAACTTTCCTCCAGCTTTGTGCAAGGTAACACTTTTTTTCTTTCTTATTTCCTTGTAAGTACTCTTTTTCTTGGAGTTAATCATTTACATCTTAATTTTAAAAGTAAATATCTATAATTTATTTTGAAAGGGTGGAATAGCAGGGAAAATTTGGTTACAAATTTTATTAGAAAGTAATTTCTAGAATTTCACCAAAAGTACAGGCATCAGTTTGATAAAACAGCAAACATTTCCAATTTCATTAGTTTATAGAATAATACATTGTTTCTAACAGAAACAAGTAATATTTTATTATGACATATTCTTTAGTAAATATAGGTTTCTGGTTTTTATTGAGTAACTATTATTTTTATTTTTTTGAAGCTTTAATTGGTTTTATTAAATGACTCATTAATCAGGCAGCATATCATCTAGCTACTAGAAGAATTCTCCTCTTTTTTATTTTTTAACTGAATAACTTTGATATATGAACCGAGAAAATTAAATTCATAGACATGGACTGTCATCGCACGTGGCAGCGTATCACTAACCCACACCTGATGAACTGGAGTTGTTAGAGTACCTAGAATTCCCAGATGTTCTTCTTCAGCTTTTCTTTCCACTGGAACTTGGAACGTGCTATCAGTGTATTGCCGATACACAACTTTCTTGTACTTTGAGCCTATGAAAAATTCTTCCTTATCTAGAAACACATTTGAAACACTTAAAAAAAAAATGCATGCACAGCTAATGTTAGTATTTGTCTTAATGAAAGTGGAAGATGACTTTAAAATTTTTAATATTGAATAAACATAGTTTTTATTTAAGTAATTATACTAGTTTTTAATATCAGTCTTTCATTCCAGAAAGAAAGAATAAGACTTTAAAAATAGACAGGTATGGTAGAAAGTTCATCTAACTAGAAGGGGAGCCAACTGAGTCCCGGCCCTGACTCAGACACTAGCGAAAATAAACTCCAGCTAGTCATTGCCTATTAGAGACTCAGTTTTTTCATCTCTAAAACAAAGTATTAGATGAGATCATCTAAGATTTCTTTATAACTAAAATTTTATTGGTTCAGATTTTACCGATGAAGTGTTTTCTCATTAGTGCAGTATTTCTGGTCTATAGGAACTGAAATGGCCACGTTTTTCTAAATGTTCCTTTTATCTAATGTTTTTATTGGCTCCTGTAGTCTTTAGACAGTTTTACCCCAATCACTGAAATTACTTTTTTACTCTCTTACACTGCAAATCATATTCACCGTCAGTCAAACTAACCAGCTAACAATTACTTAGCTACAGGTTGCCAGTCATGTTGCATACTCCAAATGTGAACACATGCCCATCCCAATCTCTCGAATCATATCCACAAAGTTAGTGCATGACATGTGAAATGATGGAGAGATAGTGCTTGGAAAAGTACAAAAGGGCTGACTAGAAGTGGAAGTGATGTTGCTCAAAATGAAATATTTATGAAGTTCCAATCACCATTCTTAACTCACACTGAACTAATTTTAAATTTTCATAATGTATTTGTTATTGGTGATATTGGCCCATATTTTCCTGTAAGTTCTTGAAGGACAGACACCATATCTGCTACACTGCACTCAAGAATTTAAAATATTCTTCCATGCATAATAGTTTTAAAAGTATGAAATAACTGATTACTAGATAATAATGAAATCTTTGGAGAAAAGAAGATATACAGTAAATCATTGGTAAGGGAAAGAATAATTTAGCTCTGAATTTAGGCATTGATTTTGGTTTAAGTTTGAAAATCAGTGACTAGAGAAGGGCGCATGAATGTGAGCAGACAGTCCAATAGAAATAAAAGTAAGATGAGTGACTACAAAGAATCAAATGAGATAAATGGAAATTTTCTTGTGAGAAATTGAAAGAAGCTGAAATTAATGAAAGGATTCCTAGGAAGTATTTTGTTGTTATTGTTTAATATAACTGTTTGTTTTACTGTAATTTAGCATAATTCTTATTTCTCTGAAAGAGAAACTAAAAGAAAAAAATGAGAATCGAAGTCTAGAGAATTACTTTTGCTCTTGTAAATGATGCAGCTCCTTTTCCCATTCCCTACTTGGGGAATAGTCCCATTCCACTTCTACTGCTGCGATGTAATAGGTCCTCTCGCCTAGATATAAGTTTGGATTCTTGGATAACTGCCTGCATTGGTTCACAGTGTAATTTTGCTTCATGCCACCTGTGTAGTGATCAGTTGTGAGGCACTCAACATCAAAAGTCCCTGGAAAGGTAAACAAGAAAGCATGTCACTCCATTGCGTAGTGCCTTTTGTGGCTCCTCACCTCACTCAGAAACAATACCAAAGTCCTCACCGTGGCCTGGGTTACATGATCTGGTTTCCCACACTTCCGATTACATGGCCTACCATTCACTCTGTTCTAGCCACAGAGGCCTCCTTAATGTTCTTAGAACAATGTATGCCTGCCTCAAGGCCTTTGCATTTGTTGTCTTCTCTGTCTAGAACCCTCCTTTCCGATATATCCACATGGCTCTTGCCCTCATTTCACTTAAGCCTCTCCTTAATTGTCACCTCCTTAGAGAATCTTTACCCAACTCCCCCTATCACTCACCAGCCCCTTCTCCTGCCCTATTCTTCTGCATAGTACTTATAACCATTTGATGCTTACTTGTTGGCTGCCTCCCTCCATTAGAATTTGAGCTCCATGAGAGCAGACACTTTATAACTCTTTTACACTTGTCTAATGAATGAAGGAAAAGATGACGCTGGACCTGTCTTACATTTTAGTGGCACATGACAAACCAAATAAAGTACGTTAGCATACTTTCACATTTTGATTAAAATTCTTTCTTTTTTGTTTTAGTTTGTTTTATTCACTTCGAGCTAGGCCTGTAGGTTTCTCTGAATTTGCATGGCTATAGTTCTAGTATAGGATATTCAGTTGCAAACAGCTGACAAGCCAATACTACATCTAGGCTATAGAGAAATGATGAAAAGTTTAGATGCAGAGCACTATGGGAGTCATTTCCTTTTTGGTCTGTTTTGCTAGCCATCTTTAAAAGGACCATAATATAAAAAAAAGAATGCCTTAAGGATTCAGCTTTGTGGAAATAGGAAAAATCACAGTCCACTATTTTGTCACTCCCTTCCCTCCAATCAGGAAATGGACCTATTGGGCATATAGCGGTTAGTGGCCTAGACTTGCTCTTCCAAGGGAAATAAAGGAGGCTTGGGGAAGAGATGAGCTTATCACCCAACACAAGATTTTAAACCAAAATCCCATGAATTGATCCACTATAGACTTGTCTTAATTTAAAGAAATGCACCTGCAGTGTCAGGCTGCATGAAGAGTGTAAGACTTGTTTGAGGGAAGAGGTTTGCTGTGTCTCTCCTTTCTCCTCTTGACAGATATGTGTTTCCTGAAAAATAAATCCCATGTACATCGGCTTCATTTCCAGCACTGAATAAGTACCACATGACAGAATCTCCTTGGCACATATTGAGACCAGGCTGATTCCCGTACATAAATCCATTCATGGCTGTAAAAGGTGGAAAATAACATTTTTAAAGTGAAGCAGATTACCTCCCAGACTTCCCAGACCCAACTTTGCTTATTTAATTTTTAAAAGACTCATTCAGGCCTGTCTACTTCTTTATGTGCCAGGAATGTCTCAGCAGCTCCTGGCAATACCCAGTATCTCCGGAACAGCCCCAGGTCAAAATGAGCAGAGCTGAATGCAGGGTTCTTGAAGTTCTATGCCCTGGGAATCTTACAGTTCTTCCCAGCTATCCACTTCTCAATTCTCTCACAGGTCATATTTGTAAATACCCAAGTATACAAGCAATAATAGCTTTTCCTGGGCACCATAGACTGGGAATGAATTTGTTGTCCTAGATGAAAAATTCTCTGACTCATCTTGAATAACAAGGCAGAGTGTTGGCAGGAAGTTTTCTCTCACTGCTATTTGAATACTCTTTACTCCTTCAAAATTTAAAAATGCAAAATAGAAAGAAATATTTTAAAGAGTTTTCATTAGTATTGATCCATCTAAAAAATATTGGTCTGTAACACAGCTTCACATTTTTTTCTTTTTGCTACGATGATTTTCACATGTTGTCTATTAGTGGTGTGGGTGCTTTGAACAATTAACTCACTGTCCCTAAACCCTAACTACATTTTAGAATTACACTGGGAGCTAAACATAAATCTGTGCTAGGTTTTAATTAAATAAAAATCTCTGAAGGTTGTCCTGAGTATTTAAAAAATAGTTTAGTTTTTTAAAGTTTCCAGGTGATTCTACTGTGTAGTCAAAGAGTGAGAAATCATTGAAGTTCATTGAGAACAGAGACCATATCTTTCTTCATTTTAAATAATAAAATGAACTTGTCATTTTTAAGCCACAGATGAGGAAAGCATCTAATCCAGTAGTTCTCAAACTTGAGCATATATCAGAACCACTTGGAGGGTTTGTTAGACAGGTTGCTGGCTCCACAGCCAAAGTTTCTGATTTAGTAAGTCAGGGTTGGGCCCAAGAATTTATATTTCTAATAAGCCCTGGGTGATGTTGATGTTGCTGATCCAGAGATCATATTTTAAGGACCACGCATCTAATTTGCTTATTTTGTATGTTTTATCCTGAGTGAAATGAGGAGTAACTGACTGATACATAAAATAATCAATGATATTACCCTCAGATAACTATTACACTTAATCATTTATTGAAAATTGATCAATGGGCAAAGCTATTGGAATTTTGATTAATTAAAAGCATTCCATGTGCAGTTCTGAAATAACTTGATTGATTGGTGGATGATGTAGTACTCACAGTGCATCTTATTAGATTCCTGAAAATCTGCATCTTCCTTATCCACCTGATCAGGTGAAGTTGTAAACGTTTTAATATTATCATCCAGGAGTAAACTCTCATTCTCATCAAACACTGTGGGGAACAAATAGAACTCCTTGTCTATGTCTTTCTGTAAATCAAAACAAGAACAACGAGGTGAAGACAGGATAAGTAAAGCAAGAAGACTTCCATGTACAAAATACTGTTTGTGCACAAATACACTAAAGAAGTAAATAAAGACAAGTTTCCATTCTTCTTTGTAATTTGGATATTTCAGTTGACTACCAGAGTTTTCATTAGTAACTTTGTAGTGAATTTTTGGTTCAACATCATAATTTAAGCCCCTCACTGCACCTAAAACTTCTGACTCTCTTCTCTCTACCTTCCTTCCAATCCTGTCAATATTAATTGAACCCACCAAAAACAATCGTTAAAAAGGGGTGGAAGTATGTGTCTGTGCTAGAAATCAGGGAAAGTGCCATCCATTTATGAAAACAAATTTTTATAAGGCAGAAGAATTCTTATAAGGCAGATCACATACAAGAAGATAGAGGAATCATCTTAAGGGAAGAAATAGCCTGCCAAGTGAATTGGAACAGGAAGTCACACAGCCTCCAGCCGTCTGGACAAATATTTTCTCTCCCTTTCCCTGTCCCTAGTGAAAAACAAGGAAGAAGAAATGCTATCTGGTCTCTGAAATGATTCAGAGGTTCAGAAGAAGGTACTCAGTCTTAGGAGCCAAAGCATATGAGCCTCAGAGAGCAAATTACTCCCTCAAAGAAGATAAAATTTTAGAGATTAATGCATAGCTTCTTCCTTGGGTTATTTTTTTTTTTTTCAAATCAAAAGCACAATTATTGAATTTTAAAAATCCAACTAAAGGAGGGATCTGGAGGTTAGATTCCACAGAAAACTGAATCAGTGATGGTGATGATCTTAAGAAAGAACCCATAAATCAGAAGAAAAGATTCAAAGATTAAACATATACACATAAGAATAATTTTAAAGAGAAGTAATAAAAGGAGAAGATATAATGATAATAAATAATAGTGGAAATATTCACCATTGTAAAGGGAAAAGTCTAGAGTATTCAGATTCAAAAGATTCACTGAAAACAGGGGAAAAAATAGTAAGAAATCTAAAATGTTCTGGTAAAAATTTTGTATTTCAGAGATAGACAAATTTCTACAATGATCTCTTTAAAAGTTATCAAAAATGGTGGACTTCTCTAGTATAAAATGTGTCAGAGGAAGATGGAGCAGCATTTATGTTTTTGAGGGGAAAGATTACATTATGAAAATTCTGTACCAGAAAATAAAAAATAAAAAGATATTTTCCAATGTATCGGTTCCAACAGGAAACTGCTACAATCACTTATATACTAACTTACAGAGAAAACTTCAGTGAAAAGATTACAGGTCAGATTTTCTGATCAACAAAACTAAAAAGTAAAAATAAAAAGACAAAAAGTTAAAAAAATGTAAAAGATAATATTTGATCCAAATAACTCCTAGATCAAAGAAGAAACAAAAAGTATTTAGTAAATAAAGTATTTAGTAAATAATGTCTATGAGAACATGAGTCATAATGTATAAAATATAACTAAACATATAAACTAAGAGTCTGAATTGCTTTTCATTTTAAGCAAAACCTAATAAAAAATGTTGTAAACATCTAAATATTTTAGAAAAATAAAATGTAAAAAAAAAAATTAATAGACAAAAAGTAGAAATTGATAAATTATAACAGCTAAATTAAAAATGTAGTCATACCAATAAAATACACAAAACTCTGACAAGTCTAATAAAAAAAAACTAAGCTAGAACCCAAATATTCCACATTAGGAGTGAGGAAAATATATAACCACATATATGAGAGAGAAAAAAATTAAGACCAGTATGTATAATAAATATGCTAGTTGACTTAGAAGGAGGCACTTAAATAGACTGCTGTCCATGGATGAAATAAAAACTAATTAAAACATAAACAATATAACTACTTCTTAGAAGTCACAAAGTCAAAATAATTTTACTGTCAGTTTCTTTCAAATTTCTACATAGAAAATGGTTTTCTATGTATTTAAACTGTTCCAAAATATTAAAAACATAGAAATCTCCCAATCTTCATTAAATAATTTGTAAATATTGCAATGTTTTTAATCCCTGAAAAGGCACACTTAAACTAGCATCACTTATAGCTTGGATGAGAAATTCTAAATAAAAAACTATCACATTAAACATAAATATATTGAAAAAAAAACACCATGCTCAAGCAATGTCTTTTTTCCCCAGAAGTGCAAAGATGGTTCAATATTAGAAAATCTTTAATGCAGTTGATCTCACTTATAGGTCAAAGGAGAAAATAAATAGGTTTTATATACCTTTTATTGTTTTATTAATTTTATTAATAATTTCAAGGAAATCTAAAAATAAAATTTTATAAAATTAATATTGTGGCACTAGCTGTTTCCTTTACTTTCCCCTCAGATCTTTGCAAGGTTTCCTCCTTGAAATTTAGATATCACTTTAAATATTACCTCCACCTTATCTAAACTGGGGTTTCTATTCCCTATTACATTACCCTACTTTGTTTTTTAAAGACATTCGTTAATTTCTAAAGTTATATTTTTCATTTTTGTGTGTTTGCTTATCTCCTCTCATTCCTGCCCCCTCTCTCGTTTACCACCCTTCTCTCTACTATACCACACACTAGAATATAAACCCTATTAGAACAGAAAACTGACCTGTCTTATTTACCAATGAATAGTATGTCTTGTACAGAATGTTTTCTGAGCAGCTCAAATGAATTTAAATTTAAAAAAAAATTTACAGTAAACCAGAAATAAAATAGAAAAAATACTAATAGCCAAACTCATACTTAGCAGTAAAATAATAAATATGTTTTCATTTAGATCAGACACTAAACAAGGCACTCTTTTACATTATTCTGAATATTCTATCCAATCTGAAGCCACATGGCTACTAAGTGAAAAAGCCAGGATGAGGACTTTTAACACCCCCTATAGACCTTCCTATGTGTGACTCCTTTGTTTGCAAAATAAAAATAATGAAATTTGTAGAGGATAAAATTTACATTTTAAATATCAACTCATTGAGTATTCATTTCCCCTCTGCAAAGAAAAATAGGAATAACAACCCTTATCTTCTTGGGTTGCTGTGAAAACTAAATTAAGTAATATGTGTGAAAATGCCTGGACAAAGTTTATAAACATTAGTCTTCTTTTATTCCTTCCAAGGTAAGCACAAGATCAAAAAGTGGGATCCAAAGGCAGAAAACCATTTTTTTTTTCAGTAACATGTTTAAAACTTTTAAATGATGGATTTATTACTTACAATAACCAAATAAAAACTAGGTATAAACTAACAAAAAAATCAAAAACTTATATAAGGGAAACTATAAAATACTCTTTAAAAACAAAGAGTTTTTAACAAAGAGTTGAACAAAGGAAAAGACATATGTTCTTGTGTAGGGAGACTCAACTTAATAATAATGTCTATTCTTCTTAATTTAATTTGTATATTTGAGATAATCCCAACAAAACATTGACAGCCTTTTTTATTCTTCTGGACCCAGGTAAATTTTTATAAGGCTAATTAGAAAGAATAAGAAAGCAAAAGTAGCCATTAAAATGATAATTTTTTTTTAAAAAAAAAAGGTGCAGTGAGATTAGGCTACTAGTTATTGAAACATATTTTAAAGACTTTATAATTAAAATAGTATGGTATTGGTACAATAATAGAGAAGAATAAATTAGAATAGAAAATCAAGAAATAGACTTAATTGTGTATAAAAGTTTTAGTATGTAATAAAGGCAGCATTTAACTCAGTTGGTAAAAGTTAAACTTTTAAATAAAAGGTGTTGAAATAACTGGATAGCTATATAGAAAAAGGTAAATTTGATTATTTCTCAACTGTACAATAGGATAAATTCTAAGTGGAACAGAGATTTAAGTGTGAAATTAAAAACATACAAGTACTTAAAGGCAGTATGGGTGAATTCCTTTATAAGCTGGGAGATGGGAAAACTCTCTTAACTATGACTCAAATCTATGAATAATAAAATAAAAGATGATAGGAATAAATATTTTACATGGCAGATAATAACATCCATAAACAGCACAAAGGAAAATGACAACTAAGAAAAAAATATTTACAACCAATATCTCAGACAAATGGTTTCTTTTTCTAATATATCAATAGCTTTTAAATCAGTGAAGAAAATAATCATATAGAAAATGAGCTAGAGATATAAACAGTCATATAAAAGCAGTTAAAATCATTCTTAACCATTTGAAAAGATGCTTGACAACTACTAATAAGAAAAACAAATAAAAATTAGGTATAATGTTTATAGCCTATCAGATTGGTAAAAGTCACCAAATTTGACAATATAGTTTGTAGTAAGACTGAGAAGAACAGATAATCTTACATATATCAGGTGAGAATAGGATACAACACAATTCTTATGGAAGGTAATTTAACAATATCTGGCAACATCGTATGTGTAGTTATCTTTTATCCCAGCAATACCACTCCTAGGAATTTCTCTCAAGGGTATGGTGGCAAAAATACAAAAAGACATATGAACAAGGCAACCCATTAAATTGTATTTGTAAGAGCAAAGACTAAAAACCACCCAAACACCTGTGAAATAGTGGACTGATTATATAAACAGTGACTACACGATGTCTACACAATGGAGTAATAGTTACTGTAAAAAGAAGTAAGAAATATCTTCATATATTACTATGGAGGTAATTATAGAAAATATTGGTAAGTGGAAAAAAGCAAGTATATAAATATACACGCATACATATTTGTTTACTTAAAAAATAAAAAAAAAGAATTAGAAAACAAATCAGTAACATTGAAAACTGGAAATCAATACAGAAAAATCAATGAAACTAAAAGGTGATTTTTTTAAAAGATCAATAAAATTAATAAGCCTCTAACCAGGCTAAGAAAAAAAGGAGAGCAGGCAATTTACTAATATCAGAAATAAAAGATGGGATTATCACTACTGAGCCTTATGGACATTAACCTAGAAAAATGGAGCAATTCCTTGAAGAAACAATTTGCCAAAACTGTCACACAAGAACAAATAGACAATTTGTACAGGCCTATATCTACTAGAGAAATTGAATCAATAACTAATAACCTTTCAAAATGAAAAGTACCAAGCTGAGATGTGTTCATTGGTGAATTCTACCAAATGTTTAAGGAAGACATTATACTAGTTCTCTACAATCGTTTTCAGAAGATAGAAGCAGAGGGAACAATTATCTTGTTCTAAAATGCTAGACTTACTTTAATAGCAAAACAAGACAAAGACATTACAAGAAAAAGAAACTACAGAACAATATCACTAATGAACATAGATGTAAAATACCACCCAAAATATGCACAAATCAAATTCACCAATGTATAAAAATAATTATATACCATGACCAAGTGAGATTTATCCCAGGTATGCAAGGCTGGTTCATCATTCAAAAATCACTTAATGTGAGCTATCACATCAATAGTCTAAAGAAGAGAAAATCACATGATCATATCAATAAATACAGAAAACATATTGAACAAAATCCAACACCCATTCAGGATTAAAAACTCAGTAAACTAGGAGTAACAGAATTTTCTTAACTCAAAAAATCTGCAAAAGAATGACTGCTAGTGTTATACTTAATGGTGTGAAACTAAGTTTTCTCACTAAAATCAGGTACAAGACAAGGATATCTCCTCCTACCAATCCTTTTCAACATGATACTCGAAGTCCAAGCTAATGCAATAAGATAATAAAAAAGTAAAAGGCATGTAGATTGGGAAGAAAAAAAATTAAACTGTTTTTCTTTACAGATGACATAATCATTTATGTAGAAAATCCAAAAATATCAAAGGTTGTAGTATACAAGATTAGTATACAAAAGTCAATCATTTTCCTGCATACCAGCAATGAACAAGTAGAATTTGAAATTAAAAAGAATATTTTTTATATTGACATCCCCCCAAGTAAAATATTTATGTATAAATCTAACAAAATATTTACCAGATCTATATGAGGAAAACTATAAAACTCTGGTGAATAAAACTGAGGAACTAAATAAATACAGAGATAGTCCATATTTATAGATAGGAACACTCAATACTGCCAAGTTCTCAATTCTTCTCAGTCTGATCTGTAGATTCACTGCAATTCCAATCAAAATCCCAACAAATTATTTGTGGATATCAACAAACTGATACTAAAGTTTATGTAGAGAGACAAAAGACCCAGAATAGCTAACACAATATTAAAAAGCAAAGTTGGAAGACTTCCCAACTTCATAATTTACTATAATACTACCGTAATCCAGACAGTGTGGTATTGGCAAAATAATAGAAATAAGTCAATGAAAGAATAGAGAGCCCCAAAATAAATTTAGTTAACTGATATCTGACAAAGGTGCAAAAGCTATTCAATGAATTAAAGATAGTTCTTTCAATAAGTGATGCTAAAACAACTGAATATCCACATACAAAAAAAAATCTAGACACAGACCTTATGCTCTTTATAAAAAGTAACTAAAAATGGATCACAGACCTAAATGTAAAGGCAAAATCATAAAACTACTAGAAGATAACATAAGAGAAGATCTAGATGATCTTTGATGTTTAGACAAAACATCAAAGGCACAATCCATGAAGGAAAGAATTGATAAGCTGGACTTCCTTAGAGTTAAATTTTATGCTCTATGAAGATAATGGTAAGAGAATCAGAAGATCAGCCATAAATTAGGAGAAAATATTACAAAAGACACATTTGATAAAGGACTGTCATCTAAAACACTCAAAGAACTCATAAAACTCAATGTTGAGAAAACAATCCAATTAATAAATGTGTAAAAAACCTTAATAGACACTTTATCAAAGATGCATAGATGGCAAATAAACATATGAAAAGATACTCTACATCATATATCATTAGGGAAATGCAAATTAAAACAAAAATAAGATACCCCTACACCCTATGAGAATGGCTAAAATGTAGAACACTGACAACACCAAATGCTAACAAGGATGTGGAACAACAAAAATGCTCATTCATTTCTTGCTGGAATGAAAAATGGTGTAGCTACTTTGGAAAAGAGTTCTGCAGTCTCTTACAAAACTAAACATACTCTTATCATATGATCCAGCAATTGGGTTTCTTGGTATTCACCCAAAGGAGTTGAAAACTTATATCTACACAAAACCTGCACATGGATGTTTATAACAGCTTTATTCATAACTGCTAAAACTTGTAAGTAACCAAAATGTTCTTCAATAGAGAAATGTATAAATAAACTGTGATACATCCAGACAGTGGCATATTATTTGGTGCTAAAAAGAAATGAGCTATCAAGCCATGAAAAGACTTGGAGGAAACGTAAATGCATATTAGTAACTGAAAGAAGCCAAACTGAAAAGGCTGCATACTGTATGATTCCAACTATATGACATTCTGGAAAAGGCAAAACTATGGAAGCAATGAAACACCAGTATTTCTAGGTACTAGGGGGTGGGGGGGGAGGGAGAAATCTGAGAACAGGGGATTTTTCAGGCATTGAAAACATTTTGTATGATCCTATAATGATAGATACATGTCATCATACGTTTGTCCATGACACCCATAGAATGTTAGCACCATGAGTGAAATGTAATGTAAACTACTGACTTTGTCTGATAAATGGGGTGCAATTCAGGTTTCATCAGTTGTAACAAATGTATCACTATGGTGGGTGATGTTTATTAGGGAAGGCTGTGGGTATGTGGGATAAGGGGAATATAAGAAATCTCTGTATTTTATCCTCAATTTTGCTATAAATTTTTGTGTTCTAAGAAAACTGTCAATAAAAATAATAAAAAATAAATAAAAGAATAAACTATAAAGTAAAAAGTGAGCTACATGTAGTGAGGAAATAGGTGAAAGGGGAGAAAGAATAAATGCTAGATTTCTTTAAATATACTTCTTTTCATAAATTTGATGTTGGAACCAGGTAAATACTTTATATAATTATAAAATAATATTACAGTTTTAAAAGCAATTCCTAAACAAAAAAAAAGAAATAAAATGAGTTAAATAAACCTGTGTATCTTGTGGGTGACAAAACAGCAGAGAGAAACTGTTCCAAGTGACTTTAAATCTGTAATTTGACTGAACATTCCTAGTGCAATCTACTCTAAGGACCAAAGGGGCTACAAACAAATCTGAAACTGTTTTCAGTAATTATGTTGTTGGCTGCAGTATTGTAATAGTGATTATAAGACTGTCATGTGTATATTATGGGATGAATTGAGTGAATATTTATTTTGGTATCATTGAGAACTAACATTTTTCAGTGAAGTTGAAGGGAAATACAGATGTAAGATCAATGAAATTAAGTAAAAAAAAAAAAAAAAAGAAAGAAAAGAAAAAAAGAAAAATACCGAAGAGCTGAATTGAACAGAGTATCGGTATAAATTCATGATAACTTTTATTTAAAAATTTTTCCCCAGTTCTGCCCACTGAAAAGGCCTAGAAACAATGACTAATCCAATTGCAATGAGCACCATGAGTTCCCAGATTGTGGCTTCAAAATTAATTTCATACTGAAAAGACCAAGACTTTTTGGGAGAAATGGCTGGTTCCAGGTATGGAATATGAACTATGCAATATGAACCTGAAATAGTTTTTTATCCTAGAAATCAAAGAAGCTTTAAAGACTAAGTTTACATAAAAAACATTAAAATAGAGGGAAAGAACCAAGCACTTGTTATTCCTGTCTTATATAATATGTATCGAAACAAATAGTCCATAAAGGAAAGTTTTCTTTTATTAGAACTAAACTAGCAAATAAAGAATGAATGATAGAATCCTAATATTACTATTGTGCAATCCTTGATTAGTTTATGAATCTAGAAAATGGTTGGTTCTCAGAGGCTGATAACATCCCTGAGAGACAATTATATAGTATCTACTCCCTGATAGAAGTACCCAATACCACACATGAAGTAGTATTACAAAAAAATAACAAAAACAAAACAAAACAAAACAAAACAAAACTACCCTGACTCTGTAGCTCTAGCCACTGCTTTATAGAAAACAGAGGGAAAGAGAAAGAAACATAAATGACACCAAAGGAATGTAATCTTAAAATCTAAATTTGGAAAACTTCTGTCGAAAAAATGGTTCTTGTAACAGAAAAAAAAATGCAAGAAAATAATCTTGAGAAACATATCAACTGATTGTAATGTGGGAGTTATTTGGGCACTGACTTAAACTTGAAAGAAAAGACCATTGTGAAATGTAAAAATTAAACATTTGATGATATTAAGGAATTATTATGGTGATGATTTTAAGATGTGATAATCATATTGTTTTAAAGGAGTCCTTATCTTTTAAGGGTTCATATTAAAATATTTATTTTAGATAAGAACAATGATGAGTTAGGTATTTCTCTCGGTCAAATGGTTTTTTCTCAATTCTAAAAAATATTTTAAGCATGTTTTCCTCAGTGAATGTTGAATGACCTATATCATTAATAACTAATTTTTTATGTGTGTGTTTGTTTCATAAAAGACTTTGAATCCAGGGAAAAATGCACAATACAGATCTTATAAACTTGAGAAAAGTTTGTCAGAAACATTAAATGTAGAATCCTCACTGTCTCAAAACCCAGAATTTTCCTTAAATAATGACAATTCAAAGGGACTGGGAAATCAACCCCTGATTGAACTTACCTGTCTCCCATTTGCATGTAAACTTCCTTTCTTGCAGATTTTCATTGGCCCGATAAGCCCAGTGAATATATCTTTGGTGGGATCCACAGCAGAATAATACATCTTAGATAGACAGACAGGATCTTTATAAGTGGGTCCAACTTCTTTGGGGATAGTCCATTCATAGGTAAATGTTTCTTTGGGTGCCACATGGGAGGCAGAAGGAGAAGGCACACCTGTGAGAAAGGTCACATCGGTGAGGTTAAGTATACTTTCTAATGTGGTGATTTGAGCCACAAGGTAGACTAGGTTTAGTGTAGAATAACTCACTTCTGAGCATTAAAGTGGAATTCTGCTTGAATGGAAGCCTGTTTGTGCTCCTGTGTCAGATCACTGATGGGTGTAATTTCCTACAGGAAGTCTCCTCTAAGCCTCTGTCTGAGATTGGTGCCTACTACAGTCTGATTATTAGTGTCCCCTCACTCCCAGATTCACATAATTGAAATCTTAATGCTCAATGTGATGGTGTTAGAAGGTGGGGCCTTTGGGAGATGATTAGGTAATGAGGGTAGAGCTCTCCTGAATGGAATTAGTTCTTTATCAAAGAGACCCCACAGAGCTCCCTAGCCCCTTTCGCCATGTGAGGATACAAAAAAGAAGTCTGAGACCCAGAAGAGGGCCCTCACCCGACCATGCTGGCATCCTGATCTTGGACTTCCAACCTTCAAAACTGTGAAAAATAACTTTCTGTTGTTTACAAGCCCCCCAGTCTTTGGTATTTAGTTATAGCAGCCTGAACGAACTTCGTGCCCCTCTATGTGCTCTCAACAGCCCCTGAGATGTCCCTAGCACCTTTCATGTTATATTGCGTGTATCTCTCTTCCATACAAAACTTAACCTCCCTGAAAGCAAGCATTGACTATATTTCCATCAGTTAGAACAACACCTGGAAATGGGGGAGTAATCGATGCATTTTTCTATTGCAGACAACTGAAATGAAAATAGTTTTAGAACTGAAAGGAAGCTTACGGATGATCCTATTCAAATCTCCCAATTTTATATCTGAGGAATCTGAGTCCAGAAAGACTAAATAACTTGAGCATGGTCACATTGCAAGTGGTGACAAAGCCACTAGTCTTCATTGGTCAGCCTTAACCTATAAAAATACCTAAATACATTTATATAATATAATATTTTTTATCACTAAAATTAGATTTATAAAATGCTTATAATGCTAAGAAAACAAACTGGCTCCAAAATAAGAATATGATTATATACTATGACCTCAACCACATTTAAAATATACATTATATGTACAAAGATGAAAGAGTGGAGGAATCACATAAAATGTAATAGTAGTTGTCTATATAACTATTGGTAATATTTTGGCTATATCTTTTTATATTTTCCAAATATTCTAAAATGAGCATCTACTTATTTTTTCAGAACATTTTCAAATTTAAAAATTACCCAAATAGTACTCTAGAAATGTATAATTGATGTGATCCAAATAAGTTACCACAAGCATTGGCAATCATCATGCAAAAAAGGCAAGACAACCAACTGGAAATAACAGAAGAGATTCACTTGCTTCTGGGCATGTTGTCTATGAATTGGGTAGAAAAGCAGTTTCCTCAGAAGTTTCTGCCTTCAGTTTTGCAGGACAATTTTCCCAAGGTGAGTGGCACAGGAGGTTATAAAACACTGCTAACTGGTTATAGAGTGCTGTACTCACTTCCACTCTGAGAGCTGTAATGTGAGGCATAGTATGTGCCCTCGTTGCTCTTATTGACTCTCACCCCAGTCGGCTCAATACTGAGGGGATATGCTGCTTTGTTATGGAAAGTGACTCGGACTGTATCTCCCACTTCTGCCCAAATGACAGGACCTAGGGACAAAGAGAAAATTATTACTTTCCCGTGGCATATTACATACAGATACATAAGACAGTTATTTTCTTTGGAGTGTCCTCTGGCAAGAACCACTGTGAGCAACATGCTTATCTGTGGCCGGTAGAAAGCTGGGTTGTTAAAAGTACATCCATAATTTGACATGGTGACACTGGAAAGAGATAAGGAGGGCTTTTTAATTCAACCTCAGATTCATGAAATTTGTTGTCATTTTTGCCCAAGATTATTCACAACCTTTATACATCTACAAAAAAACTATTCAGAGTATCTATGCTCTCTTCAACCCAGTCTTCTGTTGCCTAGATGTATGTTATTTATCCCAAGAATCAGAGGAGGGTTATAAGCCTTGACCACTCAAAAGGTGTAAATTAAATTGTCTTGTATGTGAAGAGTAATACTGTTGTGGATTTTCTATCACCACAATTGATATTATCACCAAATATAGAATGAAAACAGACATATAGTACATAATTATTTTAGGTAGTAGATAAAATGCTGTTGATCGAGTTTCCTATGTGCTCTTCTGAGGGTTTATGTGAATTAATTCATTTAATCCTTACAACAAACTTATGAGGTAAAGACTATATTGTTACTGTTCCCATTTTATAGAAAGAAAACAGGTACAGAAAATTGAGTACTGTCAATGGTCACACAGGTAATAGGTGAAGAGTGAGAACAGTATGAATCCACCCACTTTGCTGTTCTGCCTGAGCAAGACAGGTTTTTGGGTTCTGTCTGAGGGTAGCTTGCAGAAGGCTCTGAGACAAACCCAGCCATCTCATCAGTTGCCTAGAGTTTATTTCTAAGGGAATGTATCTTTAGCTAAGAGCAGAGGCTTACACCTTCATTTTCTATTTAAACAACATGACATAAACTTGCAATTCCTCTTACCTCTTAGAAGAGGGAAAAAAAAACCATCATTTGAGGTCAGCATGGTGTTTAATGATGAAGGTTTACTGCTGGTAACTTACATTTGGATAAGTAATTAGCTGCTGCATTCTACTGATGATTGATCTTTCCATCCCTAGTTTATTCATAAAAAATCAGACAGCAGTCCTTGGAACTGTCTGTTCTTTCTGAATAGAAATTCCCCTGGTATAGCCAGGGGAAGAAAGCAGTGGCCACACATACCCTGCAATGGACTCACCTAGAATACCAAGATGCTCCTCTTCAGGACCTCTCTCCTTTTGATTTGTGAAGGATGCATCTGTATACTCACGATAAACCAGTTTTTTATAAGAGCCTCCAATTCTTGTACGACCTTGTTCAAAAAATACCTCCGAAGCACTACCGAAAGAAAAAACTTTTGTCAACTCTAACTGAAAAAATAAAAATAAAAAAATAATTTAACGCTGGTGCTGAAAGCAGAACAGAAAGCAGGTATTCACATACAATACTATTGGAAGAAAAAATTCTGACCAATGCTTAGAGATAAATTACCCATGATTTACCAAACACTCAAATAGAAGCAGGCAGTCCTAGGCCATCCCGTAGAAGGAGTAGAGAATCATGGCATAGAAGTTTCACTTTTTCAAGTGAAGTAAAACAAAATTCAAGAGGGCCTATGTCAACCCCTGACGGTTAATAAAGTGTTCTAAAATGGAATCTTTTTAACAAATTATGAAATGTTTAAAAATAAACCCTTATTACTACTTATTGCATATTAGCACCAGCCAGATGCTCAGAGCTTTTATTATCTGAAACTCACTTAACGCACCAAAGTTAGTAATATTCTCCCTATTTTGCAAATGAAGAAATTTAATTTTAGAAAGACATTTGACTTCACAAAACTATCCCATTTATCTCTTCTTGCATTTGACAAAGGTATGAACACCTGCTCTTTGCCAGGAACTCTGATGTACTGATGAAAAAACCATAAGCAAGCTGGACTCATCACTGTCCACAGGAACCTTACATCTGTCAGAGAAGACAGACTATGAATCAATCAAAATAATAACATGTAATAAGTGCAAGGTGTATGGAGCATCTCTCCTGGAGGTTGGAAAAGATGTGGGAATTAGTATCTAGAAGAGAAGTAATGTTAAACAAATGAAGTGTGTGGTAGGGAGAATAGGGCAGGTGTTTACAAACAGGAAACAGCCTGAGGGAAGGGTCAAAGGAGAGAAAAAGCATGGCATGTTCTACACAGTATGACACCAGCATAGCATGCAGGGCAGGGCAGAGTTGTAGAAAATGAAAGAGGAGCAGGAAGACCTAATTAAGGTTTAATTCTGCATCCCAGGGCCGTGGGAATGCTTTGAAAGATTTAATCATTTAGGATTCATGTTTTAGTAGGATCCCTCGGGCTGCTGTGTTAGAATATGCAAGACTGCTAGAGGGAGACCAGCTAGGAGGCAGCTTCAAAATCTCAATGAGAGGTAGTGATGTTTTGAGAGGTATTGGTAAAGATGATAAATGGAAATAGCGTGACAGCTTTCAGAGATCTACAGGATATAATGAGGCAGTACTTGAGAGAAGAGAGGAGAGACTGGTAAAGAAAGGAGGGAGTCAAGGAAGGTGCTCAGGTTTGGGGTTCAATGGACAGATGGATGGTGGTATTATTCACAGAGAGGAGGAAACTCAGATTTGTGTGGAAGATAATGGGTTCAGGTTTGTACATATTAATTTGGAGGAGCCACATCCAAATGGGGTGTCCATTCAGCAATATGAAAGGCAAATCTGCAATTTATAAGAGCCTTCTGGGTGGGAGATGCAGTTTTGGGAGTCATTTCATCTTGATATCAGTGTAGCCTGAGACTTAAATCTCTGCTTTAAGAGTCATAGACCTGGGTACAGCCAGACCCAGCTATTGACTTGTATGTCATTGAGTAAATTACTTAATTTTCTGAAGTAGTTGAGTGGCAAATAAAGTTTCTCTGTGGAGGTGATGTTTAAAGAGAAACTTGGAGAGAGAAGATGGCATAGACTATTGATATTTTTGAAAGATTACAATGGACAGTAGGAAAGAAAGACTGGGGCCAGAAGAATGTCTGAGAGGCTGTGTAAGTCATCAGATATGTACAAAGAGTAGCTTTCATGCATCCAAGAACATGATCAAGACTGCGACAAGCAAACCTACAGAGTGGGCGAAAATATCAGCAAAGCATATATATGATAGAAAGAACCTCTATAATTCAACCACAAAAAACAAATAACCCAATTTAAAAATGAGCAAAAGACTTGAATAAACATTTCTCCAAATGGCCAACAAGCACATGAAAAGATGTTCAACATTACTAATCAACAGAGAAATACAAACCAAAACAATGAGACACCACCCAATAGAATAGCTATTACAACAAAATAAAATAAAACAAAATAGAGAAAATTAGTGTAGGCAAGGATGTGGAAAAATTGGAACCCTTGAATGTTGCTGGCAGTAATATAAAAATAATGCAGCCACTATGGCAAAAGTATGACAGTTCCTCAAAAAAATTAAAAATAAAAATACCATATAATTTAGCAATTTCACTTTTAGGTATATATCCAAAAGAATTGAAAGCAGGGACCTAAATAGATACTTGTACTCTGATGTTCATAGCAGCATTATTCACAATAGCCAAAAGGTACAAACAACCCAAATGTCCATCAACAGACAGATGAATAAATAAAGTGTAGTATATGCATAAAATAAAATATTATTATATTATTTAGCATTAAAGAGTAATGAAATTCTGATACATGTGACAATATGAATAAACCTTGTAAAAATGCTAAGTGAAATAAGCCAGACAAAAAAGAACAAATATGAAATGATTTCACTTGTATGTGTTACCTAAAATAGGCAAATTCATAAAGACAGAAAGTAGAAGTTAGCAGAGGTTGTGGAATTATTGTGTAGTGGGTACAGAGTTTCTATTTGGAATGATGGGAAGTTTATGGAAATGGATGCTGTAGGTGATTGTACAACCTTGTAAATATACTTAATGCTGCTGGCTTGTACAATGCTTTGTTTCAGAAATAGGAAACAAATGAATTGATCTAATTCCATTCAGTTTTTTTCCTTAGGATTTTGTTAAACATTTGATAACTTTTAAACCCGTCTTTTTTTTAAGGACTCAAAAGTCATGGTTCTCAAACTTGGATACATCTCAAAAACCTTAATAGTGAGCAGTCTAGTTACTCAATTTTAGGTACCAATTAAAATTTTAATTTCTGAGTGAACTTATAATTTTTTTAGGGGGGGACATATTTTGAAATAACAGGGTTTTTTTTTTCCTCAATCACCTTTCAGGTGCTGCTAATTTTTCACCGGTGAAGGTGTCAATGCCAGAGGGTGCGTAGTTCCAGATGATTTCTTCAGCAGCAATGTAATAGTGTCTAACGTATTTCCCACGAATATCATCCTCTGATGAAGGCTTATTACAATCTCGAACCCAGAAAAAAGCCTGCAACCCAGCTGAAAACCACACAGAAAGAGATTTATTAATGAAGCCAATGTTTTTCTCTTCTGTTATTTTGTAAACACTGCTGGTGAAATGACAGATGGAAGTTGAAGAAATAGACAGTTTGAAACAATATTATAAACTAGAGCAAACAATTATAAACTATTGATGAAAATTCAAGCAGTTTTTAAACTTCTCTACACAACATAGGGAAGAGATATTAATCAGTAGTGCTTTTAAAAATATGGTACCAGTTTCTGTGGCTTTCACATGAAAGGTCTTTTGATGAGGAAAAAAAGACATATTAATAGGTAAACAAAGAAGAGAGATTTTGCCATATTTTAAAAAATAGTGTGGGGTAGAGGAGGAGAAATAGAATGAGTATCTATAATTATTGTTCTCTCACACAAAATGATCATGTGCCTGTTATACTAGGTCTTCCATGGCCAAGGTTACATTTGGTAGGTGAGATTACATTTGAAGGTCAAAGTAACATATGCAGAGATCCAGATTAAACCAAATTTCTTCCAGAGACCAATATAACAAATTAATATTTATCAAAACCTAGGAATGTCTTATCACATTATATGAATGAGATGAAGAAGAGATTTAACAATTTAAACCAAGGAATAACTGGACTCTAAAAAAAGGCCAATTTTCAGCACAATATACATATATTATATAGTGTTTACAATATTGTGTATTTTACAAAGCTGAGAATCTATATGCTCTATTATACTTTTAGGGCCAATTGTTCTTTTCCAAAATTAATATATTTTCAGATATCATTACTTTATAAATAGTCTAATCTTTCAGTCTTTTTTTTTAATTACATCATGATGCATATCAGCATAGGAATAAGTTTCAGTTACCAGTTCAAAGCTCATATTATTCCACAGATATTTAGCCTTTACATTTTGATTCCCAATAATCACCCCATTTATAGTGTAACTGACAAAAGACTCTTTTTTTTAGCTGACCGCTAATTTCAGGTAAAGATATCCTACCTTTCAGATGGTTTAGATTCTGACAGCTAAGCATCCATTCTCCAGGGTTCTGGGCCACCATAAAAGCATCAAAAAGGGTAGCAGGAAAGAGATTGATCGTATCAATACGGTAGTTCTTGTTAGTCAATGTTTGGCCATGGAAGTAAGCTGCATGCACATCAATTTCATTACCCATACCAAAAATATACCATTTCACTCTGTCCTCTGCACACATGGAGAGTCCTGGGAGACTTCCAAAAGCATAACCATTCACAGCTGTAAGTCAAGAGTAGAGATTATGACCAATAAACATTGGTTCTTGGGATAGTGGTAGCTACCTCTACAGAAAGAGGATCAATTTGGGATGAAAAAAACCTGGCAAGTATGCTGCTATTCATCTGTATTTCATACCCACATCAGACATTACTAATCAATTGCAGCATTCTTTAATTTTGGAGCTATATTTAGCCTCAGGACTTTTGTCAACACAATATTAGCAGATGAACACAACACTGAAGATGGAACCTGTTTTTTTTATTATACACCATACACATTGGTCTGTATGTGTGTGTATTTGTAAATATAAATCTGTATATATGTATAATACACATATATATATAATGAATAGAAAAAGACTAATGGTTATTTAGTAATTCATTGTTAATTATGTTGGTGGTGGTAGTATGGATAATTTCAATATTTTCTTTTTGCTTATCAGAATTTTTTTGATTTTCTACAGTGAATATGAATTGCTTTTGTAATTAAAAAAAGGCAATTAAAAAAAGATTGGAAGATAAAATTAGAGAAGATATGGAGAAAAGAAGAAATGCAGGGGAAGGACAATAGGGACCAGAGACCAGAGCCACAAAGACCTAAAAGTTCAAAAGCAGGTGGCTTGAGACCCTTCAAAGATACATAACCTTAGCAAACTCCCTTAAGTCCTCACAGAAACACTCATTTTATGATTGTGAATTACACTTACATCCTAAGGCACAAAGGCTGTAACAGCTGTGAGCTTAAACCAGTCACAAATGTGTGTGTAGAAAGTACCACCCTAACCTCTTGTAACCTCAGCTTCATTGTACTATCATATACTATCATTGTACATATGCCTGGAAGTTCATGAATCTAATTATTACAGACTGAATTCTATGTAGACGCATGCATATGGGGCAAAAAGTTATATAGCAACCAACTGTCTGTCAAGGTGACCTCACATGACAATCATCTGGTACCTCCCTTATAAGGTCCCATCACAGCCCAAATATAAACAAACCTTCCCACTTTTGCTGTATTACAGCTCTTCACTGAAACTCCTCCCTTGGAGTATACTCTACTTTTGTTTTTCACCTCCCAAATTCCACAGGGCTGCCGCCTTTCTTGGCATGGCCTATCTTCTTCTAAAAATGTACTTTAAATAGATCTTATTTTTCCTAAATATTGCTGACCTGTAATTCTTTACTGAGTCAGCAGAAAAAAAAAAAACAAGGACCCCCCTCCATGCCACTGGGGTGAAACCAGATTTCACATCACCCCCTGCAGTAACAGTACCAAACCAGAGCTATCCACACTGGAATTTTGAGTAACTTTTTCTAACACTTATTTTTGCTGATAAATGAAAGAGTCAGGATTAAAGTCTAACATCTATTTTTGTTGATATATAACAGAGACAGGAGTAAAGTATGAAAAGAGGATCTTCCAGTCTGAATAAGCAAAAGTTAGGGGGGAAATTTGTACTTTCTTTAAAAGTTTAGTTTTCTGCTTTGATAACAGTTATTTTTGTTATCCTCAATTCCTTAGTAAAGGTTATTTTGAAGAAGTAAAAAACAGGCAAACCAAAATCTACAGTTATCAACTAGCTGGTGTTACTGGATTTAATTTCTTATGCAAATTTTGAGTGATAGAAACTCTTACTAAGTTCATTATTTGATCTCTGAGAATTAAGGAGAAGCCTAGGCAGTAAAGAAAGCATTTCTGGAAAAAAATAAAATGAACTATAATAGAGTAAAAAATAATTCAGAGTGCAGAGGGACAACGTATATCTAAAAGAAATACCTTTTAGAACTATTTTCCTAAATATAGCTTGATGCTTTACAATATAAACATAATTTTAAGCATTTAGTTGAATAATTTTAGTCTACCTCAAACAATGTTTATAATGAGTTTGGAGGATAAATAAATATAGAAATATACATACACATTAAACCATAACTGATAATGTTTTATCCTTATTAGTTTGGGAACAATTTGGTGAATCGGGCTTAGAGTTTTAATCTGACCTGTTTAACTAAATATGAAGTTGCTTGTCCAATATGCTTTGTTATCAGAGCCACAGATTACAAAAATAAAATAACTACTTATTCATATGAGAGAATAAACCTAGCAGAATTAAGAGACCAAGAAAAATAAGATAAAGTTAATATGTCTTTGGTAATCTTACAATACATCCTGTTACTCTCCTGGAAGTCTTCGTCATCTTTATTAGCTTTCTCTGGTTCAGAGCAGTAGGTTTTAATGTTGTCATCTAGGTACCAGCTGAAATTTTCATCCACCACAGAAAACATCACCACAAATTCTTGGTCAATATTTTTTTCTTTTTCTTCCTCCAGGACACCTGAAGTGAAAAGTACTATTTTAGTTGAACTTAATCTTTAGTAGAACTTAATAATTTTAACATATTATTTATAGTTTTAAAAAATTTTAGTATTTATTTTCCTAATAAACCACAAATCTGGACTAGTCACTCCTGTTTTATAGATGTAGTATTACTTAGGAGTTCTGTGTTTAGTATTCTAGGTGTGGCAGACACTCATATTTGGATATTCACTGACTAGATAATTATTAAATACTTTTTGGCAAATGAGAAGGTTGGAATTTAAAGTTGTGTATACAACTTTTGGCACATATAGCAACAATCTGAGACATCAAGTCTTTGTAGGTAACCAATGATTGTTTAAGTAAGATTTAGATTTCAAGCTCTTGAGCTATGTTATCTTTTTCATGATGGAAAGAGATGCTATAATATTATATTTACCAACACAAAACAGATAACCATAGATATATCACAATGGAGCACACAAGGGAATCACAGTTGGTGAAGTCATATATTTTATCTCATTCTCTTTAACACCACTATAAAGTGAGATACAGCAAACGTGTCCTCAAAGAGAGCATATTTCTTGCAGCTTCCTGCCCTGCTCTTTCCATCATTTTTTTCTAGAATCATTGCCTCTCTACCTTACCTACTCAAACACAACACAGAAGACTCAACTTACATGTAAAAACAAAAACAAAAACAAAAAAACTGCCCTGTCTTTTGTCTTTCACTCATAATTTGGAAGTAATGTACCTTTTTTACAAAGTATTAAAGGTCCAATGAGTCCTGAGGCAATATCTCTTGGAGCATCAATGTGGGAGTGGTAAATCCTGGTCACACAATTGCCATCTTCTTCACCAGGACTTTGTTCTTGGCTGGCATGCAATACATATGTATACTGCTCACCTGGATATACTTTATCATCTTCTTTATGAAAATCTGTGGTGTTATCAGGGTAGATGGCCCCTAGGAAGCAACATGCAATGAAATTGCAAATTGAATGTGTTTGAGCTTAAATTAAAAAAATAAATGTTTATTAATTAATTTATTAAATATTTATTCAACATCTAGTATGTGCCCCTTTGAGGATACAGTGATATCCTATTTGAACACAAAGGAATGAGCAGTTAATTGCTAGAGGGTCTGGAAGTTTCACAGAAAATTTTGTCATTATTTTTCATAATTGACTGAGTCTTCAGGGAGCATTAATAGATATGTCAGGAGCATAGTAACTTTGGGCTTATAACTTAAAGAACCATTTTTGCCCTGAGATCATGGTATGGAAGTGTGAACAAAATGGTTCTCCTCTCCTATGATTTGAAACCTTTTATATAATATCAGACTTTTGCCTGTGAAGTAAGCATGGAATGTTTTATCTTTTAATTTTGTAAATTTGCAAACATATGCAAATTTGAGAGAATAATGTGATGAACCTCCATGTACCCATAAACCCAGCCTTACCAATGACTAACTCAAGACCAATCTTGCTTCATCTCTACCCTACACACTCTTATCTCCATCGCCATCTAATTATTTTAAAGCAAATCCCAGGTATTATGTCATTTCGTTTAGAAATACTCAAGTATGTATCTCTAAAAGGTAAGAACTATTTTTTTAACATAGATACAATACAATTATCATACCTTAAAAATGACTAATATCCTAATGTGTCATGAAATTTTTAAAAAAGAAATAAGATAGTAGTCAACCTCTACGCTATTACCTAAATTGTTGGGTTCAGAAAAAGGAAACAAAAATATTTAGTTAAAACATTCACCTTTTAAAACAAAAACTCTTTTAAAAAGAAGACAATTAATTAGACTAATTTAATCTTAATTTTCAGACTGATCCTTATAATTTTAATGAACTGTATAATGCCCAATATTTTTGCTTATGACAATAGCTGACATTTATTAAGATATGGCTATGCACTATCATTGTCCCTATTTTATATATGAGGGAACTAAAGCACAGAGAATTTAAGTAACTTGCCCAGGGTCATTCAGACAGTAAAAGGCAAAATTGTATTGGAAATTTGTTTTATTAATTTTGAAGCCCTTGTTCTTTACTACAACAAGACATGGACTCTTTTAATCATCATTATCATCATCAAGTACTAAAATGAGATAACAATCACTAAAACTAATCTTTGTTCTTCCTGTACCACCTTTAAGGCTTCTAGGACCTACATTCAAATGACCTTTTTATTAATTGTGTCTCAGAGGTGACGGATCATCCACTCACATGTACCATTTGATCGATGTATATGAGAATACCCATGCTACCTTAGTTAGGATGGTTTATCCAAAGTTAAGATGAAAGGTGATGATGGCCACAATACGTTTACATGCAGAAACTTCGAAGATAAGACAACCTTGTCTTGAGTCATGTTTCTTTCTTCTGAATTTTGCCTCTTCTAGACCTGTGTACACACTACTTATTTCTCTAATTCTAACTGTTTGGCTGGAAAGAAGTTGGGCACTGAGAAGAAAGTCCCAGCTCTCACTGCCTGTCACTGTATGTGTTTACCCAGAAATCCTATCACAGTCAAACTTCACACAAACAAATGCAACCAAGGAAAACACAGCATTATTAAGATGAAACAGAATAGTTATTTATAAAATAGTTTAGAGCTGAACAGCATTGGTCTTATCTGAGAATGGAGTCATAATCTTAGAACTTAAAAAGGGCTCCTATTAAAAAGAAAGAGGAAATTCCAGCTAGAGTGGGAGCTGAACTTACCCTCATTTTCCTTATAGTAAGTCATCCCATGTGAATGAAAAGTGTAGGGCCTAGAGGCGAAGTTTTTTAAATGTACATAAACTTTATCTCCAGTTTCTGCTTTGATAATAGGTCCTAAAAACCCCAGCCAGATGGGTTTTTCTACAGTGGTCTCAAAGGTGTCATCTGTGTACTGAAGATAAAGAGCCTTCTTGTATGATCTTCCAATTCTATCGGGACCATTTTGAAGATAGATATTGAAATGTTCCCTGAAAAGGAAAAAAAGACAATTCTATGAGAAGCCATCATTTCTGGAGATAACATTATAAATAAAGAGAAATTAATGACCATATCACATTAAACATTTGTCTCTTTTTGTAGAGATGCCTCCAAAAAACAAAGAGGAGAGCTTAGCCCTGTTAATTTGGTTATGTGAGGTGTCTCACATCATATATGTGACAGAGAGGGACCATAAAAATACTTACAGGAGTATTTTCTACAAGATTTTTATATTAAAACATGAGATACTGAGGAATAGAAAAATAGAATATAAAATTAAAGTGAAATATTAAGATAAAGCAGTTGTAACTTAAAACATTTCTCACCTACGGTGTACCTCTTTTAGCTACTGGGAAATTTGAGTTTATAAGCAATCAATCTAGATATTTGAGACATAAAAGTGTGTGTGTGTGTGTGTGTGTGTGTGTGTGTGTGTGTGTGTGTATTCCTAAATAAAGTCAAATTAATGATGCTAAATTAATTTTATTATTTTTAGCAGCATTAAATCAAGGTTGGAATTGATGCATGCAATGTGTGTGGGTTTTTAAATTACCCTGGGATTCAAATTACCCTTGTGTTTTTTTAATCCCTTGCTACCAAGAATACTGAACATTGAATGTTTATATTCTGATTAGTAGCTGATTAAAAGTTGCTTAAACTTCCCTTAAAATATCAGCAAAGTAAACAGTAGCCAGGAAAAAAAAAAGGAAAAGAAAGAAAGTGAGCTTGGTATTCAAACATTTGCACTGATTCTTGTTATTGTCCTTAACAGAAGCCTGAACGGCTTAGTGGGATCTGTGGGTGATGCCATCTAGTGGTTTTGGAAGACCCTCTTAAAACCTGTACTTTGACAAGCCCCTTCACAACCAAGCAACTGAGTTCTCCTCCACTAGAATAAAAACTGCTCACCTCTGGCTGATGATCTAGGATGTGTGTGTGTGTGTGTGTGTGTGTGTGTGTGTGTGTGTGTGTGTGTGTGTGTGTGTGTGTGTTTTGCTTACTTTCGTCTCATTGAGGTTTAATGTCTTACCATTCATTTGTCACTCAGCTCCTGTGGGGCCCAAATAACCTGATGAAGAAATAAACATCATCTTGTTTCCTCAGCTGTAAGCTCTTCGGAATAAGTAAAAAATATTTTTCCTTCCTTTTTTCAGGACAAGAGTAGGGCTTGTCTGAGAGCTCTGGACTTTCTTTGCTGCAGTTTAGACCTAGCTTTTAAAAATTCTAGGGCTCTAGCTTACACTTTAAGTTTTAATGTGCATGGAAATCTACTGAGGATTGTGATAAAATGCAAGTTCCTGGGCCCCAGCCCTATTGATTATGAATCTGTGAGTCTGGAGTGGGGTATGGATATCTGAATTTACTAAGAACCCCCACTCCCCTCTAATGCTGCTCTGGGCTCCTGGGCAGCCTGAGGAGGAGAGGCTTGGAGGTGAAGGGGAAGAGAGCTAGCTGCCCAGTCCCAGAGGCTGTGGGATTCCTGAAGACCGTGAGACAAAAAAGTGGCAGGGTCTGTTTCTAGACCATAGTTGGTAGGCGCCAGGCTTCTGCTGATGTGGTTGCATTGGGGCATCAGATTAAGCCTGTATGCTAGAGCCAAGGGACATAGTCATTTGGCATCAGTCCTGGTGGCTGAATTTGGACGGCAGGAGTGATGTTAAAAATAGCAGAGTTATCGTGCTCTGGATAGAGAAGGGGGCTTCGACAATGAGTATCTCATAGTTGTTACCATATACCAAATACCCCAGTTTTCCTGGATTGTGTAAACCCCAGGATTCTGAAATTGTTTACTTAAAAATGAATGAGATGGGTCCCCTTCCCCCATCCTGATGGGAGGAAGGCCAAGCAGGAAGTTAGAAAAATAAAGAAGTGACATCTTTTGTATCTAGTAGGAGATGGCAAATCCATGCTTATGACTTTATTTCTATTTGTTTTCATTTTCTAATTGTTGCAGTTTCCATTTCGTTAGAACAAAACAGAAAAAAAATTCAGGAAGGCTCAGAGACTTCAAGGACATCAAAATACATGGAAAAACAGCAGGACAGCGGTGTGAATTCTTTCCCCCAAAACCGCAGCATTAATATGGACAAGAGCAGTATTAATGAACAGATGTTTTAACAGCAAAATTCTGAAGCACTGAAGATGACTGAGATAAAAATCTGATTCACCTAGTTTGCTGCTGAGAGGTCAGCAGGAGGACAGTTTCAGTCAGGCACACAGTTGCAGCTGCAGAGCTTACAGTGCAAAGGTGAAGTCAGTCCTCCCTGGTTCCATCAGAAGAAAATCTGAATCAGACAGTCTCGACCCATCTGAACCCCAGGGTAAATTTTTTTCAGTGTCTGTACATACTCCTGCTGCTGGCAGATCAGTCCCCTTTATATGTAGAGATTAGGATTCTAATCTCTGTTGTACCATGCTCTTTTGATACACATTTTACGCAAAGCCAAAGTTTAAAAATAGCTCCCAAATTCTTATGGCTTCATTTGAACACAGGGTGTGTTTATATTTTTTGAATGTGATTCTAAAGCACTTAGCATTACTTCATATCTTATTTCAATAGTAGCAGGCCTTGTCAAATGCTTTCATTGTATTGAAATTCTCCTGTATTAATCATATTCTAAAATAGGAGGAGCATTATCTAAGTTTCAGGATTTATTTTTTTGTATACAGTGATTTTTGGCAGGTGAAAATTACTTTTAAAATAGTTGATCTCCAGTTATAATACATTCAGGGTTTTTAACATTTGGAATTTCTTTTATATACATAACAGCATGTAAAATATATTTTGCATCTTGTCTTTTTTGGTGAAACAAAATTAAGTCTTAACCAAATTAAGAAATATTTTACATCATGTGATTCTTTGGGGGAGGTCTATTTGCTTATGTTCTGTCTCCAAGGGAACATCAAAGGGTCATTAGGGATGTCTATTTAACATCAAGAGCACAGCTTGGGGACAAAAGGTCAGTTACTGGAAGCTCGTAGGAAATTTGCCAGTCAGCTATTCTGTCAAAAGAATATATTATAGTTGTTCTTTGAACCAAATAATTCATATTAATTGTAGTTCTTTCTGTTGACAATTCTGACATGCCTTTTTCTACTTATTAGAGTAGATTTGTCCCCTTCACATCTTTTCTTTTTAGTATTCAGTTTCCATAATCCTGTAGCCAACTCCTATAATTTCTGATAGATTCAGACCCAGAAGCAAGATTTTAATTGAAGGGAATTAAAAAATAGATATACATTTAATGGAGTAATAATGTTACTCCATCCCGTAAATCCAGAATGTACTCAGTTTATGTTTAGACATGGTTACTAATGGGTAATATATGAGAAAAGTTTGTGGATTTTTAGTTTCATTAATTGAGACATAATATATTAGTTTTCCATTGCTGCACAACAAATGATCACATAGCAGCTTAAAATAACATCCATTTATTATTTCACAATTCTCTGGGTCAGAAATCTGGCACAGCATGACTGGACTCCCTGTGGAAAAATCCACTGCCAGGCTCATCCTTGTTGTTGGCAGAATTCAGTTCATCGTGTTTGTAGGACTGAAATTCCCGTTTCCTTGCTGGCTCTCAGTCAAGGACCTCTCCCAGTTCCTTAAAGTCACCCATAAGTCTTCTCAAGTGTCCCTTTCCATCTCCAAGTCAGCAACAGTTTACTGAATCTTCCTCAAATCTCTTTGAATCTCTCTGACTTCTTTTTTCACTAGAAACTTTTCTGCTTTAGATTAGGCCCACCCAGATCATCTTCCTGTTTTACAGTCATCTGTGACACTGAATATAATGCAAACCGTGAGAGTAATATCATATTCTGAAGATTTAGAATAGGACATCATTGAAGGTCATTTTAAAAATTCTTCCTACTACACATAGGAGTCAAAAGGAAAATAGTCAAAAATTAACTGCTAGGCAAAGACTCAAACTAGGTTTGCATAGCATAAGCAAGTGGATTATAGGTCCAAATAGCCTGGCTTCACTAGCACAGCATGAATACAATATCTAGTTGTCAGTCTTCTTTTGGATCTGTTCTCAGGGAAAGTAGCAACTGGGATAATAAATCATAGATCTTGAAAAGTATGAAATGTTACAGTTGCCTAATGAGCTCCTGCACACAGGCGTCCTGTATGACGTATTTGAATCATACTAACTGGTGCTTGTTATTTTTATTTGGCAATCTTGGAGTACAAGTCATCATAACTGACTTTTCCATATTATTTTAGCAATAATTGTACTTCTTTAAGAATCATATAAATATTTAAGAGCATTTTTGAAGGGGTAAAATGAATGCCTTCAGTGCAAATTTTGTATTCAAAAAGATTTTGTTTGCTTAAACAGGGGACACTGAAAAAATTCCAACTTTTTTTCTGATAATAATAGTAAATGTTAAATTAACATTTGTTGAATATTTTTGGTATCATTCAATATCATAATTATAATACTTATCATTATATCATATGATGAAATGTTCTTAGTTTGTTCTTTATTCCTTTGGCCAGAATTCGAGCTGCTATTTCCTCTTGATCATTGGTTCTGCTTATAATGACATTTTCACTATACAATTTCTGATTTAGTTCTCAAAACTATGATGGGCTGAAAAACTAGGTAACAAAGTAAGAACTGTATGTTAAATAAGAGTCATCAAGTGTGAGCAAGAGCCTACAAAGTCAGTGTAAAAGTGTTTTGTTAATGGTTATTCTTGTGCTTAAAGAATTTTTAACTTACTTCTATCTTCCTATATATAGGAATGCTCCTTTTTAGCATTCAAAAAACTAGTACCTATTATATCTGGTGATAATTCCATAATTCTTTGCTGACTGGGTTAATGTTATGATCTAAATATAAATCTTCCCCCAAATTCAGATGTTAAAATCCTAACCCCTAATGTGGTGATATTAGGAGATAGAGACTTTGGGTGGTGCTTAGGTGATAGGAAGTAGCCTTCATGAATGGGATTTAAGTACCTTATAAAAGAGGATCCAGACAGATCCTTAGCCCCTTTTACCATGTGAGGACACAGTGAAAAGGCTATGAACCAGAAAGAAGTCTTTCACTAGAACATGATCATGCTTGCACCTTGATCTTGAACTCCTCTGCTTCCAGAACTATGAGAAATAAATTTCTATTGTTGATAAGCATTTTGTTATAGCAGCCTTAACAGACTAAGACAGCTTGACATGCTGGTAATCAGAGACAAAGAGGGGAGAAAAAAAGTTGCTAACTAAACCCATCCATACAAAAAGTTTAGAATAATATTGGCAAAATTGCTGAAGCTCTAGTCAATATTCACGGTTTAGATGTAGAAAAAAAAATTACAAGCAGAGTGAGCAGTTCCATCTAGAGTTTGCATGATGGTAGGCTCTGATTGAAGCCACAGGAGATTTTCAAAACAATGCTGCATAACCCACCTAGCACAGGAATGACACAAGAGTGTTATAAAACAAAGGAATTATTTTCCCACCCCACACCGAAAAATTCTTAGCAAATTCTCTTTCTCTTCTATTCTCTGATTTCTATAATTTGAGACTTCCTTATTAAAGCATGCTCAGGCAATGTCTTTTATTGAGTTTATGCCTAATAAAGCTGATTTGATTTTTGATCATGAATAATGGCAGAAGATTGATGGCAGGGGAGCATGAAGTAGGACTTGTTTTAATGTGTCTGTAGTTTCTCTATAAAAACTACATATAAAAATACTGAATCTATACAAAATAATGGTTTTGATGAAGCCATGAAAATATGTCATACTCCTAAGAAGAGAATACTAGCTCAAAACAAGATTTAAACAAAAATAATTGCAAGATGTATTGGTTTTGTTTACAACTGATTATTTTTAAGTCAGAAAATTTTCTTACTGTATATCACTAAATTAATAACTTAATTATATAGTATTGTAATCTGTGCATTTACTTTTACTGTGAAAAATTTCAAACATACACAAAACTAATAAGAATAGTATATACCCATCAACAGTCAACAATTATATTTGGCATACTTGTTTAGCTATTTTCAGAGATATAGTCTTAGCAGCTGATGGTCAGTGGACTCATTTGTGCTTTACCACCATTAAAATACATTTTTAAATGTAGTGAATGTCGCCTTTGAATGCTAAATTTCAATTTGGTAGTAAATGTTTATTAACATTATTAAAAATGAGGACCTCAGTATAGGTAAACTTCCATTACAAAAAAACTTTAAGGAGAACTATACTCTTGTTTTTCTGTATAGTGACTATTGCTTGAAATAAGGGGCTTTCAAATGAAACATGAAAACATTTAACTTGCATAGATTTTTTTGAGGGCCATCATAATAGATATCCGACTTTAGTAAATGGTACATGTATGATGTGCCAAGCACTGTAATAGGAGCTTTACAAGAACCTATTCTTCAAATAACCTTATTAGATATTCTTATTATCTTCTACAGATTAGGATGCTGAGGCTGAGAGAGATGAACTCAATTAAGTGTCCAGAGCCATCTGACAAGTATTAGGCATAGTCATATTTGTTTAAATTATATTTAATTTATATAAATGATGTTTTAAATTATTAAAGAATTTTATCCTTACCACTAATAATCAATAAATGGTACATAATAAGCATAACATTTTATACAGTCATTATTTAAATTTAAAATTATCTGTATAAACAGACAAAAAGACTAAAATAACAACCAGAGGATGTAATAAGTAGCCCACACAGTTCTCTGGGACCAAGGGCATAGGAACAGAGCAACCTCTCAAAAAAAAAAAAAAAAAAAAAGGACCCAGGAATTTAGAGATTTATTAAAGAGTCTTGAGTTTTAAGTCCACATTTTGCAGTTTCTGTATACAAAAAATTAAAGAAATATTTTATTCAACTGGCTTTATTTTTAAGATGATAATTTATAACTTTGTTCTATAAAGAAAAAAAATAGTGACTTACTTGTCAACTGAAATAAGTTTCTTTTCCCCATTGTCAGAGGCATAGTTCCAAGTTGTTTCAATAATACCAATATAATAATGCTTATCTTTTGCCCAGGCTGTAATACTATATAAAAATAGAATAGTATCCAGTAACAAAATCTTCATTTTTTTGTCTTGTTGGAGCCGAGAAGCGATGAACTGAAATCAGAAGCAGGCAATTTTATAAATAAGGCTTTCTTCCTTTATTTGCTTGTTTGACACAACTTACTGTTGCGTAAGAGTAAATTGTTTCATTAAAGTAAATAACATTTTCCACTTCAGTTCAGTTCTTGTAAATCCAGGGGGTAAAAAAAATGGTTTTTCGTTGCCAAGCTTCCCTGATTACAAATAAAAAGTCAGCAGTTATTGCTGAAGGGATTAAAGTATACTTAACTCTGTGCTTCTTCTGTTCATTTTGTAAATTCCAGAAAAGCAGAGATCATCTCTAAATGCTTCTTTTGTTCCTCCAACAAAATGCCATAGTACAATGCCCTGCATACCATGAACTTTTAACAAAATAATTTAACAGATTATGCAAAATGGATCAAAACATGCAGCTCTTTACTTTCAAAAAGTAACAATATTTCATTATAACTTTAAGATATGAAACATGATCGTGAGAGCATGCCATATTTAAGTACTCAAAACTAAAAATTTTATTTTGAAGAATTTCTCTGTTTTGTAAGCACAGTTAAAGAAATTGTATGAGATAATTCTGTATTGGAATATGCAGATCACTAGGAGAACATAATAGAGGTTGATAATTCTCTTTTAATTATCAAAGAAATCAGACATAAATCAACCTGTCTTCAAAAGCAAAGGTTGATCTTAGTAAATATTAGGAAGTGTCCTAGTTTATTAAACTGAGATTCTGCTTTTTGATGTGGAAATGAATTTTAGGGTAAAAGATTTTTATTAAAACCATGTCTTTAGTCATGACATATTTACCTAAAAATATAACCTTTTTTTTTTTTGGTGAAAGAAAATCCTTATACTAATGGTGCATACTTTGTGCTAATATAATCTTTCTCTCTAGAATACCTTAATGCACTAATATTTGCCAAAAGTTTTTTATAGAAATAGATTGGTATTGGAGAAAGTACCCTAATGTTTGAACAATTTATTAATTTAATTAGTATTACTGAGGAAGCCCACTGTGCCCAGCCCTGTGCTAAGCACTGGAGATACAAAAGTGAATAGAAGACAAAAATCCCCACCCAAATGAAATACTTAGTATTAGCTGCAAGTGCTAAGGAGAAAAATACAACAGGGAAGAAGAGTAATGAAAACAGCAGATGAAGATCAAAATCTGATGGCACCACTTGACCTCAGGCAGAGACTTAACCCCAGCCTCAATTTCTTCATCTACAGAGGGTCAATCTCAGAGGCCTATTGTCCAGATTCATTGAAATAATCCATGTTAAGGTACATAGTAAAGATGCCCCTCTCAACAGCTAGTAATAATCTTAACTAATTGTCCTGATACAGAAAACTTAGTCACAGGACCCAAGATGTCCCAAGACTTCCTTCTGGAGCCACTTTAAGTGATTATGCCCTCTTGTCCACTGAGAGGACTTGAGTGAGGCCAAAATCTTGCCCAGACTCCAATAACCAAACTCTGTGCCTGGCAAAGTGTTGTTCCTTTTGAAAGCTGGTCCACACTGAGAGAGCAGATTTTAGTAATTCATCCTCCTGGGGGGACTTTTCCTAATTGGTACAAAGCTGCCAAGTGAGCAGCACCTTTGGGGCATTCCCTTTCTCATTCTCTGTTCCATGCTCAAACTCAACCCTGCGCATTGAAAGGATGGTGATCAGAGCACAACAACAATTCTTGAAGTCACTTCTAAGAAATTCTACCCTAAAAACCTGTTCAGATAGTTAGCAAATGCTTCAGATTAAACACTTGCAGCAGCCCCTGGACTGGTAGTGAAATGAAATGGTTAAACAGTAACATCGCTGACCAGTATGAGTGAACATTTTATGGTGTGATGCAGAAAGGGTCATGAAGTCCATACTTCTGTCTTGTTTTGTGACAGTTACCCTTCCCATCAAAAAGCATGTAGCTGCTGTGTGGCAGGAAATAAGGAAAATGCTCTGAGCCTGAGGCCTGTCTAAATACGAGGGAGAGGCCAGTAAGGGCTAACAAGCAACCAGCCATTGACGGAGTCTTCCTAACAGCAATTCCAGAGTTGGTACCTAAAAGTGGATTTTGAATAATGTTGCTTTTGAGAGTTTCTTCATTCAAAACATGCATCACAACCATCATGGATTGAGGTGAGAAAGAAAGCAGGGGGCCCATAAGGAGAGGCTCAGCAGACTTACAGCACTGCTGTAATAGAAGAATAGAGGAATCTAGATTGGACCAAACCGCCTGTCCTCTTGGTTGAATCTGTCAGAAGATCTTTACATCAGAATCTCAGGTATACCTTTATAATTCACTATAATTATTACATTCCCAAGTTAATTATTTAGTAACCTAAGTTACATAGCACAAGTTTTGTTTTCTACAATTTCTCTTTCTGTCATCTTAAGGATTCATGGACTGAGCAAATCCATCTACATTGAGATTTTGGGGCTGCTGATGATTAAAATTAAGGATGCTTACAGAACTTCTTAGAGAATATTGTTTCAGCTCCATTTCTGCCTGGCAAGATGCAAATTCTCCTTACCTTTACTATGCCTGCTATACCCACTAGTTTTTTATTGATTCATGAGAACTGACTTTTAACTTCTCTTCCATGGCATCAGAATTATTAAGAAATAAACCACCAAAGATAGCCTTTCACTTTGTGACAGAAAAGATGAAGAGGGAGACACAAAATGTAAAATAGCAGGTCATTTTGTCCATGACCAGCCAGACTATCACAATGCTATCTTTTCCACAGAATATTGTGTAACTCTAGAATTTTATTGGTCACGTACAGAACTTTGATAATGAGTTCACTAACTTGACCTCGCACATTGCAAGCATGGCTGATTTTCTCTGCAATTGGCCAGTTCATGACTATTTAGGGAATGATGACACAGATAGGTTTTTGGTGGCTCCATCCACTTTGGCTGCTCATGAGTAGGTCAAGGCCCTGCTCATTATTTCCTGGCATGTAAAAGGGTCAAAGGGGAAGGGAGAAAGCCTAGACTCTAATCTAGCAAAACCCTTGACATATACAGTATTATGGGAGAGGGGATTTTTTTTTTTAATGGAAGAAGGATTTCAATTACTCCATCCTTTTTATCTTTTCAAAACATTGAATGAAGTAGAAGTCAAACCATAAGATTTATTAATAATGAAAGAGACACAATACTAAAATTATTTTTACAAAAGATTAAAGACTAACATTCACCAAGCTTGATTACATAGAATTTCAGTGTATGACTTTCTTGAAGCATTTTCCTCTCTTGTCATTTCTAACCTCATTACCTCCTGCTTCTATACCATTCTGGGGCAATAGAGGCTGCTAGTGTTTAACATTTTGATTTGTACCCAGGTCTTAATTTCTAAAAGGAAATTAGTCATAACATGAAGAGGCTAATGCCATTGAAAGAAAAGTTTGTCGTCACTCACAGTTCCCTAGAAAGCAACATACATGTTGGGCCACATGAGGAAGCACCAGAGTTTTGTTTTTTTTTTTTTGTTTTAGGAGGTTGAAGTAGGAGCCAGGGGGAAGCACAGGGCACAGCCTGTATTGGGATTTCTGTAGGAAAGACAAAGCAGGGCTGAGTAAACAGCTTAGGACTAGCTGGTTTGAATAATTCCAGCAGGCTTTGGGACATAGGGACTGTCTCTAGTTGTCTGAAACTTGGCTTTGGTTGATTTAGAGCCGGGAAAATATTGACTTGGTGTGTGAGAGTTAGACAAAGGAAGTGGTTGGGGATATGGACTCTGGGATTGGTTGGTTTGCATGTGAAAGTAGCAAGTTGTTTACTATCACTAGGAATTAACTAGTTCTGGGAGGGGCAGTCTCTCCCCAATTAGTAAACACCACCCCAAGATGTCAAAGCATCATAAAATATTAAAAATTAAAAACATGATTAATATATATTTTGTATCAGAATTATCTGTTTATGGGACTGTCTCCTCAATTAGACTGGGCCTCTATGGGGCCAATGACTAAGACTTGTTTTGTATTGACTCCCAGGCACTTAGCATAGTATTTGATACACAGTTTAATAAATACTGAAGGAATGAATAAATGTTAACTATAATAATAGTCACTAATAGTTATCAGATGACTACTATATGTCAGCATAGTGCCAAGTTCTTTATAAATTTTATTTCACTTAATCCTCATGACAACCAATTAGATAGATGTATTAGTTATTTTTATTACTGCTATAACAAATTGCCATAAAGTTAGTGGCTTAAAACAACATAAATTTATTACCTTATAGTTCTGTATGTCAGAAATCTGACACATGTGTTACTGGGCTAAAATTAAGATGTCACTGGGGCTGCGTGTCTTTTTGGTGGCTGTAGGGGTGAAGCCATTTTCCGATCCTTTCCAGTTTCTAGGGGCTGTCAACATTCTTTGGTTCATGGCCCCCTCCCATCTTCAAAGCCGATAATGGCATCAACAGAGGCTTTCATACATCAACTCTTTGTGACCTTCTCTTCTGCCTCTCTCTTCTGCTAATAAGGATCCCCAGTGATAATCCAGAATAATCTATTTTAAAGTTAGCTGATCATCAACCATAATTCCACCTGAACTTTAATTCACCTTTGCCATTTAGGATAACATACTCATGTTTTAGAAATTAAGATGTGGCTATTTTTGGGGGGTGGGGAGGCATTAATTTGCCTACAGAATAGCACAAAAAGTATTATTATTATTATTATTATTATTATTATTATTATTATTTTACAGATGAGGAAACTATGGTAAAGAGAGATTTTATACCTTGGCCAAGACCCCATAGCTAGTGAGTAGAGTAGCTGGAATTCGAGTACAGGCCTGCCTGACCCAGACATGTTTTGTGGTCTTGAGGGCATTAGAGCACAGCTCCAGACTGACTTAGGCTGGGCCTCCTCAGCTCTATGTGCTTTGGGAGGATTCTATTCCAGGTTTGCTTGTCTGTTGACAAATTCAGAACCTTCATTTTGTCAGCTCACATAAAGATGACTAGGTTTAGAGATCTGATTGATTGCAAACCAACTTGGAGAATAAATATGGTAATCTATTCATTTCAAAGTAAAGAAAAATGGGCATATATTGTTGGTCTTTTTAAAAATTCATTTATAGATCTACTCAGAGAATCATATTATGAACAAAGTTTTCTTGGTAAGACTAAAATTTGAGCAAAAGAGTATATATATTCTTAAAACAAATTCATTTACTTGTTTTCTTTAATTTTTTTTACTAACAATATTTCTAAATAATAAATACCGATCATTAAAATAAGAGCAACTTAAAATAAGAGCAATATTTATGTAGGAGACTCTCACTGATGCATTCCTGGTCTTTGACCCTTTCCTATTAAGAATGCATGCAGATGGCAACCCTTTCATTCAATTCTGTTTACTAAATCACATTTTACACATATATTATATCAGATTTTACTTTAATACTTCTGTCTATCTCTGAATTCCACAGTCAAGGATTGTGTTCTCAAATAAATGAATGAGTGGATCAAATATTATTCTTGGTGAGATTTGGGCAACACCTCTTTCAGTTCCGTAAGAATATTCTAGTTTTATCAGACTTGGATGCCTCTCTAGGGGTGAGGGTGGGGAAGGGGCTAACTGCATTCACATTTTATAAGTTCTTATTAGTTTTAATGTCAGAGAGTGAAATAGTATTAATTTTGTTCAATATATAATAACATTATTAGTATATTAATTTTTAAAAATCTTCTGGAGATACATATTAGAGCGTTTGGGGTGAAATGATATGATGTCAGGGATTTGCTTGATAATATTTGAGGTATTTATATATTTTAAAGTTAAGAAGTTAAAAGTAAAAAGAATGATATCATACACCTGAAAGTAATATAATTTTGTATGTCAACTGTAATAAAAAATTTTTTAAATTAAAATAGATAAAATAAATAAATACAAATAAAACAAAAGTAACAAGAATTAAAAGTCTGACTTTGGTTTTAATTCTTATGTTGAACTCTTTTGTTTAACCAATTTCTCATTTCAAATATTCTTACTTGTTGAAGGCAGACACTGTCTGTTAGTCAACCCACAAGACATTTCCAACTCCTTTGCCCTTTTATTTCCACTGCGGTTGCTATGAAAGTCCTTCTACAGCCTTCCTTGCAGTTAGGAGTATCTGAAGAATAAGGGTTTGACCAATGTGACATAGGCAGAAGTTGCCTAGGGCTCCTCAGGAGACTTTTTGTTTTCCTGAGAAAAGGAGAGGTGGTTTGGTGCTATTCCTTTTTCCTTTTTCTCTGCCTTCAACCTAGTTGTAATATCTGGAGCTGCAGCAGTCATCTTGCAACTATGACACATAGTCACAAAGGAAAGGCCCTCACATCAAGTTTCTCAACCAAACCTAGCAGCCACTAAACTCCAATTTTTTAAAAAAATTTGAGACAAACACCATTGATAATTCCCTTGTGGCTTGGTTTTCTGTTACTTATAGCAGAACACATTCCAACTGTTGATATTGCTAGATACAAGGTTGGAGCATAAATTTTTATTTTTGGTTCTGAAAAACTGGCACTTATATATTCTATAAACTACAGTCTTCCAAGCCTAAGGCACAATATAGTATATGAATTTGCATTTTGAAGACTGATTCAAATGCTTACCCATGTTATGAGAATTTTATTTTTAAAAAACATTTGCATATGTTGCAGTTTAGGGTAAAGTTCTTCTTGCTTACTGCCACTGCCATTTGTTAAAACCTTGTTACAACAGTACAGACTCTAGTGCAGTGACACAGTTTACAGAAAGAGGAGGCAGCTCACAAGTAAAATTTACCAGGAACACTTTTATTTCAAACTAGTTTTCCTGGTACATTGTCATGAAAGTCTTTATCCATCCCCTCCTAGATTTCTTCATTCCCAGAGTTTTTTCTTCAGCAGCTTTAGCTCTGACTTCAGGGACATAGTTATGCTATAGAAAAAAAAGTTTCATAAAATTCTAAGTTGAAATATTTAACTAAAATAATTATATACCTAAGAAAAAAATATAAAGTTTATATAAGTCTTAAGATCACCTTTAAAAGGACTACCATTGCTTTTGCAGCAAAAAGTTTACCCATTAAATTGATAGTAACAATGCTGTCATTCTCCCATGTGGACGGAAGTCCTGTAGAACTAACCAAATTTCATTTTCTATTGTTTGAAATACACCATCTAGTTTCCCAGAGAAAAGATATTATAAATAGGGGATTTATCTTTTGGACACCACACCAACATCTCTTTGCTAGAATGAATATGAACAATTATAGGAATGAGTAATGATTATTGAGGGAGGAAAAAATGGTGTAGATGATAGAGGCTTTAGTTATCTCTCTGGTGACCAAATCAAAGTTGTGACAGTAATAAGAAGCAGTAGCAAGAAAAAATTGCCTGAGATCCAGATGAGCAAGCCATACAACTAGTGAGAAGTCCAAGAAAGCACCCTGAAATGGAAGAAGAAACAGAAATTTTAAAAAAGAGTAATAATTATTATAATTGTATCATTACTAATATTATTATTGGTATTAATATGCTTCTGTAGGTAAAAATAATATTTGGGGCTAATAAGTTTTTGTTTTTGTGAGAAACATTGTCCTCAAATTCAGAGAGGATTCTGAGGAACCATCATCACACTGGCCCACCTTCCCCCTGCTTCAGCTGCTTTGCTCCTTTAGTCTCTCAAGGTGCCCCACAGAGAAAATACCCACAGAACTCAAGATCTGCACAGTCTATTTAAAACAGCATGTGATATATATGTACAATAGTTTTCCTAATTTTAAAAGTAATTTAAACTTTACAGTAACCTCAGAAGAAATGGAAATGTATAAGAAGAAAATAAACCTGAGTCACCGTTAACATTTCAATAATTTTTTCAGTCCTTTTATATTTATATGACATACAATATAAATATAAATTATTTGGATAATATTTCAAATACTATTTGTTTTTTTACTCAATGTTGTATTATAAGCATTTTCATATTAAAATTTTAAGGTGTGGTTTTTAAAGTTGGATAATGCTTTGGATGATTAATATAGCAAAACTTATCGTACAGCAGATTATTGGCTTGTTTTTAGTTTTCCACTAGCACAAAATAACATGGTGATAAATATTTTTCAGCATTGTTGATAATTTTCTGAGATCAACAGCCAGGTCAGATTACTGGGTCAAAATATTAGAATCATTGTGTCAAAAAACCAAAAGATAATGACTTAATGGGTAGCTTAAGTTACTAAGAAACTAATGAAAATCTCAGTAACAAAGATACAATTTTTATACTGAAGTTGCTAGTAAAATGTATTGCACAAAAGAGAGATAAAAATGAGAGAAAATAAAATGTTACCTGAATGTTTAAATGTGATTTTAAGTGATTTGATTATTAACAAGTTTAGGTATCTTTATAGGTTTAATTGTCATTTGTATTTCATGTCCTATGAATTGTCCAAATCCTTATGCGTGTATTATATGGATCTGGATATTATGTTTAACTTCAGGGTACTTTTTATCAGATCAGGAACAATTTGATAAAGAAAATAAAACCAGAGTTTCTTGATCATCTCAAAACAGTAATCTTTGAATGAAAGAGTGATGTGTTACAACATGTAAAGATATCTTTATATAAACATTACACTTAAATGTGATTACTTCTAATTAATTTGGCTTACCTTTTTATTTGATTACAGTGCAATTACTTTCTATTTCAGCCTCAAAGTGATCATTAAAATGGCAATGAAATAACAAGGTTCCATCATCTCTTGGATACAGTTTTATAAATCCCAGGAGGAAGGTCAAAAACATCAGAGCGATATAGTCCTGAATCCTCAACAAGAAGACAAAACATTATTAAATAGTTATAAAAGGGATCAGTCAGTTATTATTAAACTTACCATTGGTTGTAACTATAGACTTGTTAGATGACAACTAAGAAGTATTTGGTGCCAGTGCACTTCCCCTCTGAGTACAACTGAGGATTTGGAAGAGAAGCAAGTCTCAGAACATGTCACTGATAGGCCACAGGAAAAACGTCTCACTCTAAAAGGGTTTCTGGGTCAATGCTGGTGGTAGCTACCTCGTCAACATCTCCTACAGAAGAATGCCCTAGATTTCAGAGAATATATTCTCTGTAAAGTTTAAACTGAAACATTTCTAACTAGGGATATTGGTGTTGTGAACATGATTATTTCTTGGGATGCAGGCAATCAGGAAAACTCGGGTAGCTCATCTGGCTCCTACAGCTACATCTGCCTTCTGGGGTTTGGGGCTGAGAGCTGAGGGCCTTAAAGTCTGATATAAACAGTTATAAACTTAATGACGGCCCTAACATTATGCTTTTCCTTAAAATATATGAAGAGTATAAATGAAAGTATAGAAAGGTCATTATTGCTGGCCTTGGGTGACGGGTAAAGGGGTTCATTATATTATTCTGTCCACTTCATTATATAAAATTCCCTATGTGAAAATACTTTTTAAACAAAAAAAAAGTTTAAGAGGAATAAATTTGTTTATGAAAAGATAGGTAAGAAAGCAACAGGCCAGTAAAACTATAAATTAAGTCATGCAGATTCATTTCATTTATTTCTACGATTCTCTCTGTGCCTTAAGGAAGCTATAAACATGGTACATCTAGAACTCATGGTACATCAGGAGAGCTTTATGCGAACTTTAATCAGTGTGGTAAAGTAGACTCTATTGTGCCAAGTGCTTGAATTAAATGTTGGAGATGTTAAATAAATAAAATATAATTGGTCCTCAATTACTGTTGACATAAGGAAATAGGATGATAAATAAAGAAAATGCTCCTTAAGTAAAAAAAAAATGATACTAAATTGAAGATGGAAAAAGGGAATAACAAAATACTTATTATAAATTAGAGAATGGTCAATGAAAAGTGGTCCATGCTAAAAACAATTATAAACAAGTATGACTGATTGGGTGAGGGAATACAATTCAGACAGAAGATATAAAGAGACAAAGAATATATAACACAGAAACAGATGGTAATAATAATAAAAAAGTACCATAAAGCTAGCTGACACCTACTATCACATTTCTATTTTATAAAAAATGTTGAAGAAATAATAGAATATAGAAAGCTACCATTTGTAACCCCCACTAAAAACTGATTTGGACAAGGATCATTAATTGATCCTTTTTAAAACTACAAGGTAAAAATTTGCTGGAGAATAAAATATTTTTTAAAAAATTGCTTTACAGATTACTTATTAATTACAATAGGAAAATTATACTTTTAAAATTGAGAGAATGGTACATATCACTTTAATAAAGTTATCAGACTTAGACTGACCAACCTCAAGACCTGTTGACACCAGGTAGTTCTTAATGTGATGTATGAGAAGTACACAATATCACCTATGCAGTGTTCCTACTAAAGATGTTTGGCGTGGATTCAGTTATGAGTAAACTAGCAGACCAATGCAGAGTACATAATGTTCTACATGGCCTGTACTCTTCAAAAATAAAATGTTATAAAAAAATTAAGAGGAAAAAAGGCACAAGGCCTCTTCTGACTTTAGGAAAGAGATAACAGCAACCAATTGCTATACATAAATGATTAGATCTTGGATTAAAAAACAGTATTAAGAGCTTTTTGGGGATACCCAGGGATATTTTAATAGATTATATGTTAGGTTATGTTAGCTAATAAATGATAAGTTTGAGAGTGTGATAATGTTATTGTGGTTGGGCAGAGATTGTCTTTATACTTAGAATATAGATACTTTAGTATTTAGGGATGAAGAATCATAATGTTTGCAATTTACTTTCAATTGGGTTCAGAAAAAAATATATATATAAAGAGAAAGCAAATGTGGCAAAATGTTTATGAGTGCTCATGGTGTTTTTTTATGTCATTGAGAGTTAAAAACTTTTTTTGAAAGTTGGGACAAGGAGGGTACAACTAAAGATTATCAATGCCTTATTTACTCATTGAGTAAAATGAAATTAGAGTGAGAAATGCACTTCATGTATTCAGTAGCATTTATCAAATGTCCATGGGATATAAAGAGCTAGATATTTAATTATTTATTTGTACCCAATATATTATAGATTGTATGTATTAAACCTTAGTTTCGATTTGTTCATTTCCTTTCCGGTCCTATTATCCTGCCATGCTGGCTTATAAGGCACCACAGTGATTAAATGGAGCTGCCCAACGCTCTTACTGCATTTTCAAAGCTGTGGCCATAAAAGTGAACCATGAGCAGGTCAGACTTACTCCCCATGCCAATCAGATACAATTTCACTTCATATCCAGTGGTAGAACATCAGGACTTGGTTATTTCCATACATTCTTCCATTAATTGCTCTGAATGGACATGGTTAATTATATTCAACAAGGATTTGAAATAATGTGGGTTTTAAAAAAACATAGAAAGTATCATGGTTGTTTTCCGAGATCACAAGTTTTTAAAGCCAGCTAGAAGAAACAGTTAAACATGAACAAGCCATCCATTCATAAATCTGTTCAAAGCTAGAGAATTTTTCTTGTTTGAGGAAATGAAGTTGATTTTGCTTTAACAAGATTAGGTTGGACTAGGCTATTTCATAACAAAGGATGCTTAAGCAGGTGAATACTTAAATATGTCTATATATTTAAAGTATACTTAATATTATCACAAGAGGCTTAGAAATTAGCCGTGCGTATTCCCATTTAACTGCCCTAAGTCAGACCTCTGTGATCTGTCACCTGTATGACTGGAATAGCCATTTGCCTGAGATCTAGGCCTCTTGTCTCTCCCCATCTCGAATTTTCTATATAGATATGGTTTTCAAAGGGTGATAAGAAAAAAACATTAAAATTAAAAAGTATATATTCTCCTCTTTGTTTTTCTATTTTGTGTATATCTTCCAAAACACATAAAATACATTAACACAGTGGGTAGGTACTTTTGGCATCTATAGGATAGGTGCCAGGGATGCTGCTAAACATCCTGCAAAGCACAGGTCAGCTCTCTCCACACTAAACAACAAAGAGTTATCTGGCCCAAAATGCCATTAGTGACAAGCCTCAGAAACCCTGTTTTAGATCAAGTCTACGTTCATAGCAGGTTATTTAAGGTTTTCCACAATTCCATTGGCTTTTTCCCTCCAGGTGTTATGTGACTTAGCTCACCTTCCTCCATCTACTTGGAATGTCATTCCCCTTCTTTTCTACTAAATGGATTTTTATACATCCTCAAATGCCCCGTTCATGAAGCCTTTCTCTACCTTCAAGTAAGAAATTAAAAGATAACCCTGTGTTTATATGTCTGTTAAGCATCCCCCAAGTCACCCTTGTATTGTAACAATGCACAAGTCTGCCACCCCTACACTGTAAACAACTTGAGAGTACATGCTCTATTTTATGGGCCTTTGTATCTCCTTAGGGCCTAGTACAGTGCTGTGTGCCTTCTGTGATTCCTATTAAAAAATAAATAACTACCATGGATATAGTCCTTGAATTAATATTTAAGTTTATACATATATTTCTTGTGTAAAAAAAGAAACCTTAAGAAATGAAAAACAATTATATTTAGATTTGCTTTATTAGGGATCCCTTACCCAGTCATCTCCCTAAGTTTTCTCAGGTGAAGGTTTGGGACCAGAAGTTTGACTGAGTAAGATTGTGAGTAAGTAAGATCATTTGTGTGCTTTATTTGAATAATTGTCTTACTACTGTAATTCTAGGAGGAAGAGGTCATAAACAGAATGAGCTTTGTCACAATAAACCTATAATGAAATTTTCATTGACAAGCACTGGGTTTAAGTTCTGCCTGTTAAAGTCATTTGGTAATGGTAGTGGGAAGAGTGGGTGGGACCACATTAAAGGCAGCCCTTCAGGTTGCCTTCAATCCCACCTGCCCCTGTGTTCACTGAGGGAAAATATTTAGAAAAGTGTGCAGTGGGGCCCTCTGGAAATTTTCCCTTGCCTGCCTGGTGCCAGAGGCATCAGGATTTGCCATGCCACCAAGACAGTGGTCTACAGCCCACAGGCAAGATCCAATACACTCACTGAATTTTTCTATGACCTATGAACAAAAAATGTTTTTAAATTTCTAAATGATTGGAAAAATATTAAAGAGAAAAAATATTTCCTGATGTGTAAAAATTATATGAAATATAAACTTCAGTGTCTATAAATAAAGTTGTATTGGCTCATAGCCAATTCCACTTGTTTCTATCTTATTTATGGGGGCTTTAAGGCTACCATGGCAGAGTAGAAGATAGCTTATGGCAAAGACTGTATAGTCTACAAGCCCAAATTCTTTACTATATGGCCCTTTATGAAAAATCGGTTAATCCCTGGTCCACATGATATACCCCCCAGCTATATGTGACTGTGTTCTCTAAACTATGCTGAACTTGACAAATTTGAACTTTCATCTGTTTCCTTTGTGAGAAATGGCCAACAGGCTATGATTAGAAAATAAGTAGACATTACCATGCATTTGGTTGCTGAGTTCAAAATTAATATCATTTCCGCCTACTTGGCTTCATAAAAAATAGGTTTTGATATTTTCTTCAAGGTATCAGGATTCATTATCATTAAAAATCATGAAGTGGAGAATACGGTGAACTATGATGGCTTTGGTGTTTTTGAGGCATACTATTAAAGTGCCCACCAGTCCACTGTTAAGATCCTGAAGAGATAAAGCAAGAATATTTACTGTGCCCACAACTAAAAATTTTCCCTAATGAATAAAAAGAGAAGAATCAAGTTTTAGTTTTAGTAAGGTCAGATCATGAGTTTTTAATTATTTGGATTCTAAATCTGAGCGTAAGAAAAAACAGTTTGACATTCTAAACCCTTGAAGAAAGATTATTATCTCACTCATTAGAGTTTAAGTCTAAAGAGAACAACAAACCCCCAGAGGGATTTGAGACACAGTCTTCAGTGAATTTAACTCTATTTTTGAAAATTTAATTAAAAATCAGAATTTTGGTTTTAATTAGAATTCTCTGACATAGGAGGTGGTTAGCAGAGATGACTAAAAGTCTCAGATCCTTTCCCCTGGATGCTTCTGCCCCTGCCGCCTCCTTCAGCTGGGGGCCGTGGTTTGTTTATATTCACTTTGTTTTGGCGTAGAATGTCTGACTAGGTTCTTGTTCCAGGCAGAGAGTAGGCCAAAATAACTAAAAGTTCAAAAAGGGAACTCTTTTTTTGTTGTTTTTAATGCAAATAAACTGGAACTCCAGAATAGAGGGTTTAAAAATATATATATATATATATATGTATATATTTCTAAATTAATCACAGCATTTTTAAATTCCATGCTTTGTTTTCTGTAACTTAATTCTACTCAATGAAACAAAAAAGAAGGTATTGTTATACAATTATATATATATTTTAATTCACAGTAACAGTTTGGAAAATGTCATAAATCTCCAAAATCATAATGTAATAATTTATTTTGCTCTTGAAAATTGCAAACCTGTATAGGATTAAAAGCTGAGCAGTACTTAGATTATTTAATAGAAAGTTTACATAGAACTAAGATTTTTTAAAAACAAAAATGAACTTCTTTTTTCTTCCATTATAATCTCTAGGTGGAGACAAGATAAAAACGGAGAACTAATTTAAAGTTTACCTTGACCATGTTCACAGTGGAATAGTAAAACCAAGGTATACATTTAAAGTCCTTTGAGATAGGACCAATTCTTTCAGGAATCTGCCAAAGATATATTCAAGTATTTCCTAAAATAAGTAAATACAGTTTATCTTTTAAATCACACTTTTTAATGAAGAACCAGATAATGCATAAGCTCTGAAGTTACACAAATAATTGGTGGCAGAGTCCTCTGGCTCCTCTGCTCCTAGCTGTGTGATCTTAGTCCTGTGTTTACATTTCTGAGCTTCTGTTTTCTCATGCACATAAAATGGGGATTTAGGGATTAGACAAGATAATGCAAATGAAGCCCTTGGTATTGCATAACTTGGGCCAAAGAGCAAGATTAGTGTCAGTATCAATGTTGGCTATTATATTCTCAAGGTTCCTGGATCAAAAACTTACAGTGATTCTGCCATTGAAAAATGTCAATCATTAAATATCTAATTCATGCATTCAACAAACATTTATTGTGGTGATGATAACTCAGGCTTTGAAATGTAACAGACTTGTTTTGAATCAAAGGTCTGAACCTTTGATTTGTGGATGACATGTACCACTTTCCCACCCCCAAGCTGTTTGCATTAACCTTACTAAATCTGAAGCCACTTGACTCTTGCATAAAAGGTTTTTTGGTGCCCTACCCATCACTGTATAATCCTACATCTCCCACTTCCAGAGGCTTAAATTAATTTTTCCACATACCTGTCACATAGTCTTTCTCTTCCACTAACCAATCTCATTCCCAGCCTCCCTGCTTCCAAATTTTTAACACTCTACTTAATACTAACCCTCCCCTTCCAGCACTCCACACAGTGCTGAGGCACAGCAGGTACTCAGAAGTGTTTGTGGAATATATGTAATGGGATCCTTTCCTGACTAATCAGAACAGAATGCTGACTTGCAAACTCCCTCGATAGGAGTTTTATTTTGGTACTACCGTAAGACTATTTTTAAAATCAAAAGGGAATATTTCGAAGAACATCAATGCCTACCTTCAGTCCCTCTGTCCTACAAACTTTTTCTTTCTGAGTTTGGCTCTTCCTTTGATACCCTTAATTCCTAGAACTACTTGTTTTGGTGGGCAACTATGAGAGACATTCTGGATGCTCATCTCAGATCCCTCTTTAAGAATGAAGGACTGGTTCCAGTGGATGTCAACTCCCCTCGCAGACAGCATTTGCTGAAGAGTGCCACCTCATCCAAGCTTTCATCCAGTGACTGTAGAGACATAAAGAACCAAGTTTCACCCCAAAGCAGGACAGCCGATGGTCATCCTATCTTCAGAACTTCTTGTAGAATTGGCTGTGACTACTATTGAGGCTGCATCTCTGTCCAACCTCTCTGCCTACCAAATTATGCTTCTTTTTCTTTCCTTTGTCATTGATCCCAAGAGCACTATCTGTACACAAATCTTCATTTCAGAGTCAGCTTTCTGGGCATTCATGTTAAAAAATTTTCATTTTCTTCTGAGCTGAAAGTGCTGAATGACATGCTCTATAATAGTGATGCCTCAGAAATATTAATACATGCTATTCATCACTTCCTCTAAGCAGCTCACTCTCACCCCTGCTCCCTCCCTCACACATTGCATTTTGTACTCAACTCCTACTTTAGCACTTGAATTGGAGAGATTGAATATAAGAATACCTGGCAGCTGGACAGGTGGAGAGGTGGGCAGGAGGTAGTCCTAAAGGAGAAATTGTATACACAGGGGAGTTTTGCCCATGATGTCCTCTCCTGGAAGCAAATTTGACTTAAAAAAGGAACTCCTCTCTCAAGTTCTCTAGGCCCTGCTTACTACTCCACTGGACTTCTCATCTGGAACCACACCCATATTTTAAAAAGAACATTAGCCCCATAGTCCTATATAAAAGTTTTGGGCTTTTTTTCTCCTAAAGCAGTTACCTGGCTATGTTGGAACAACAGTGGAATTGTATGCTTTCACTCCATGAGTGTAAATAGAATGTGGTCTCGAGGCTTTATTTTTAAAGATAGTTCATATTTTCTCACCAGGAGTGGCAAATATCAAAAGACCTAAGAAATACAAAAAAAAAAAGGAAAAAAAATTAAAATAATTTTTACTTATTTTAAATTGTGAGTCATCTGTCTTTAAGTATTTATACAGTGACTTATTCTTATCCTTTTCCTGAACACACAAATGAAACACACATTTAACAAGTGGATCATTGCTGATTTATAAAACACAATTTTTTGCCTGAAAAATTTAAGTCATCTAGAATTTTTATGACCTCCATATCTAGAATTTTAATGAACATCAGTTAATGCCTACAAAAACACACAATTTAGAAATGTAGCACTTTATTTTCTTTCTTGACCAACCTCATCATGTAAGCCTTTTACCCTCTTCCTCCTTCAGCTTAGTAGAAGACCGGAAGTAGCAGCAAGGCTTTTTTCTAACCTTGGTTGATTTTCTCTCTCACAGACTAAAGATAACTTTATTTTTTACTCTTTCTCCCTTTATCCCAGGCCAAGAACTATATGTATAAAATTTGTTACAAATTTTCTATTTGAAAGTAGATTGAATCAGCACCTCTAAAAATTCTGAAACAGAGATAATTTTGAGATGGGCTAAGCAGTAAAAACTGTCCTTGCAAATGTGCTATAATTACTAAAATCAGAGCCCTGAAGAGATTTGGTAGAGACTAAATGCTAGTTAAAGTCAGTACCTCTTTGACCCCCACGACAATTTTACCTTTCCAATCACTGTACTGTGTTGCCTTTTCTATAAAGAGTTTTTCTTTTTTTGTATAAATAATAAAATCTAGAAGATCATACTGTGTTATTTATCTTGGTGCATTTGGCCAGAATTCCAGAAAAAAACAAACAAACAAACATTCTGCTGTTACAAAAGATAGGGAGCCTCCTAAAAGCAGTGGAAACTGGATAAGACAGATCTCTTTCCAGGGGTCTCAAAGGAGAAAGCTCAAGAAATGTCAAGGACAATAAAATTTTCTCTTCATCAGCATGTAAATCCTCCTTCTCAGGGTACCATGCTTTTGATTAATACACAGATATCAGGACCAAAAAATATTTGGGCATATAGAAATGCCATGTGACTTCTGGAAATAATATGCAAGATATAGAAATACCATTTGACATATAAAAAATCATGTGACCTACAAAATTCCATGTGACTTATAGAAATGCCACGTGACATGGAATGTTACATGTAGATGATCAGGAATGACTTGTAGGTTTCCTAGCTGATCTGTCAAGGGTGAAGAAAGGCCTATAATTTTCCTCACCTTGGACAGAGATGAAATTAAATCTCAACACTTAAGTGTTTAAATTAAACACTTAAATTTAAAGAAGTCCTCCTTCTCATTATGGTAGGGTTTCTGGGTTTCCTTTTAATTTTAAAAAATTATCTCTAAATGTTACCTCAAAAGTCTCTCCTAGATCCAAAATTCTTAGATTTTGAGTGCAAGGAGCCAGGTAATTTGAAACTGACCATATTAATTTTCTGTGGTCTCTTTATTTTCCATTAAATAAAACTCAAATCCCTTATTTTCTCAATAAGAGTGCATATCAGCAAACAAATTAAAATTAGAATTATAGCCATTTTCCTCTGTCAAGGTAGAAGCTGGCAATGTCCTCAAAGTGCACAACCATCTCTAGCAGCTGAAGACAAGAAGAAAACCCCCAAACTGATCTTATAGTATATTAGTATATCTAGTATATCCAGATGTTTTCATCTTCATTTCTTTCTGTTTGGTTTGTGAATGTGATATCATCATATTGACGGTATACAACTTTCTTGTATATGAACCCAAGAAATGGACCCAGTTTTATCTAAATATATGCTTGTTTCACTTTGAAAAAATAAAAACAAAAACAAAAACCACGAAGTTTGTTAATATAACCATTAAATTAGATAAATTCTCACATGGAAGAACTTCAATTGAAATAATGCAATTTATTAAAATCTAGAGGCTATTTTACCTTGGAAAGAAATTTTTTTTAAAAATATTTATTTTGTACCTTAAAACATGTTTTCAGAAGAAATTTTAGTTTTGATAAATGAATAAATATTTGAAGAGAAAAATCAGATTTTACAAAAAGAATAATCGGTGTCTTTAATTTGAAGTTCTCAGAAGAACAGATATAGATGGAAATGAATGAAGACAAAAGGAAAATCTGACTGATTCCAAATGTTAAATATGGCTAAATTATGTGGTTTATTATACCACAAACGATACAATTAGATGGTAACACACATATGGAAGACAGGATGCAGGAAGTGAAAAAAGACAAAGAAACAAAGCACAGAGAAAGTTATGCATTTGAAAAGATATGAAGTTATTTGTAACTGAATAACCCATATCATATACACATACCCATCACACACATACATGGTACACATACCATAGCAAACACAAATAAATACACACACACACACACACAGAAATGAAAGGGTGAGACTGAGGGTAAAGAGTGGAAAACTGCAGAAGACTCTTCACAATTAGCAACTGAAGTTATCATCAGACCTCTTTCTAAATGTTTCATTTCTCTCTCCTACTTCCTGCCAGGAGAATAATTCCACACAATTTCCTCAGCTGCAGTATAAAGAATTTTCTCCTTCTGATACTGTGTTTGATCAGAGTATGGTTTCAAACACTGCCTCACTTTGTATTTATGTTTCATGCCTCCTTGATAGTACTCTGAAGTCAGACAAAAGACATCAAAATTACAGAACATGTGATTGCTCTCCATGAACTGCAAATCACTAGCATTAATTTGGCCAGATTCAGTATACATTTTAATATTGTCCTCAGTATACTAGCTCTTGTTTTCATCAGTTCCAGAGAACATAAGAACATAAAACCTGTCAATATTTTTTCAGTGTCTCTATCCAGTGTACTTGAGACAAACTAACAACAATAACAAAAAAAAAAAAACAGCAAAAATTCCTCTTTGCAGTAATTATTTTTGCTATAAAATAAATTGGTAATTCTAATTCAGGTTAAAACGTAAAAGTAAAATCTTGCACCTCCACAGACAGAAAGAATCCTAAGGAACCAACCAAGCAAGAGACAGACAGCCTCTAATCTTCCTATTTCCTCCCACCAAGCTGATTCAACACTTTCTGTGGAGAGAGAAAGGTGACAGTAATTTTGTGTGAGGACGGCTACAGTGAATTTTACTGGGTTTGACTACCATCTAGTGATCAATCTGTGTTATTGGTCTAGAACTGAGGTATTGTGCTCAAAATCACCATTTAGTGCTCAGAGTTCAAGGTGGCAACTTTTTACTTTTTTTTACTAGAAGATCATGGTCAAAGCAGGAAAATAAAGCTCATTTGTCAGCAAAACTCCACTTGGCGGGTTAGGAAGACCCTACATATTCTGGTTAACTCAATTGCTACAATGAGATTTTTAAAAACATGTTACTTCTTTTACTAGTCAGAATTGGTCCAACAAGTCCTGAAGCCACATCTCTGGGAGTGTCTACATGGAAATGGTAAATTCTTGTCATGCAATTATTGTCATCAGGGCCAGGCCCCTGCTTTTTCTGAAAATACTACTCGTAAGTATACCGAGTCCCTGGCTCCAGATGGTCTTTTTTTTTTTTTTTTTTTTTTTTTTTTTTTTTTTTTTTTTTTTTTTTTTTTTTTTTTTTTGCAGGCCCGTAGGATAGAGAGCACCTGGAAAATGTAATCAGCGCTGTGGTCACAGTAACCATTGACAAGACTATTTTGAATATGACCTATGTTTTCTCCATTAAGCAATGAATGTATGTTAATTTGTCTTTCAGAGTAAGATGTGCTCTTCCCCCCTTATCCTTCCTGCCCCTTGTCTCCCTAGCTTGGATTCCCCCTTAGTTGGCTTCCACCTGAATACTTACCTTGGCCACTTTCTAGTTCAAAATAGAATAAGACAGGCAGTATATTAACAGACTATAATCACCTTTATTGATGAATTCCACAAATATTTATTGTGTACCTAATACGTCCTTATATCTTAAAGACAGAGATCTAGGCTCCTGAGCTGCCCTCCATATTTTCTTCACTGCAAATCAGACTTGGGACCCATGCCATCAAGGGGCATCCAGGTGACCTCCAGGTAGCCCACTGAAGCCCCAAAATGGCCCTTTGCATGGATACATGACCCCAAGCTATTACCTCAGTTCTGAATCTGGGACCTTGCTCTTCTTTCTTTCTTCTTCTAGAACTTCACTTCGGTTTTCTACCTCTTGAGACTAAATTCTGATAACTATGCATAAAATTTATCCATTCATTAGAACATTTTTAAATATAGCTGACTTCTCATCTTTACATACTTTTTGGGACCTTCCCTCTCCGTGCTGAACACAACACTCTATTGGTTGGCTTTCTCTTCCCTTTTTTCCCCATCACCATCAGGCAGCTGTAAGTGTAAATGTGTAGGAGAGAAGATACTGTCTGAAAATTAGTGTTTCTCTTGACACTGATGTTTTCCAAGAGGCTAATCCTCATCTATGAGGAAATGAAATGAGAGGGAGGCAAAATAGTATTTCTGCCAACTAACATTTAGCTTATCAGTATCTCTTACAAAAAAAAAAAATTTTGTGAATAAAAAGTGTGTTTTTTTTCCTCAAGAATTGCACAAGGGTGATCACTCATTAAAAATGAGAAAGTGGGGGAAAAACTGTGTTGGATATAAATATTAAAGACATTAGAAGTAAAGTCTGCATTCACCCCAGACTATTCCTACTTCTTAATGATACCCAATTCATGGTTACCTTGCTGTTCCTGAAGTATTAGGCTCATACTATCTATAAACAAAAGCTCAGTAATGTAAAGAAAGAGGATCCACTTACCTTTGTTTTCTTTAGTGTAGGAGAGTCCAGGAGGATGGAAACTATACGTTGTTGAAGCAAAATTTTTTACATGTCCGTAAATAAAATCTCCACTCTCTAACTATCAGACCTAAAAACCCCAACTAGGATGGTTTTTAATGATTCTTTGAAATGTATCATCAGTATACTGAAAATATAAAGCCTTTTTATAAACAGATCTTATCCTATCTTGGTGGCATTGTAGATACATCTGGGACTGAAACTCTCTGCAAAAAATAAGCAAACAAAAAAAGAGAGAACTTTAACAAATTTTGACTGGAAAGAAAAAAAATGTCGAATCAACAGAAATTAGAAATATGAAGCTTTACAACCTAATTTTGATACAGAAAACTCAGACACTGAAGAAAATGTGAAAGGAGTCAAAAATGTGTTGCTGGCTAGAACATTGGAGTGAAGAGATCAAATACAAAGGTATCAAGTAATATATGTGGCATTTTGGTTTAAAAGGCTTACCAAATTTGTTATATTGAAATACAAAAGGATTTCTCACCCCACTTTAAGGTTACTTTAGCTCTCAAGTATTAGATCAATTCCTATTACTTAAAATCATTTACTCATTTAAAACATTTGAGGATTTGTTAGTAGAACTGGGAGCATTTTGGCCAAGAAACAGTAAATCAGAACTCCACATGTAATCTCTTGATGTCTCCCACTCTGTTGTCTGAAAAGTGAAGTCAAGAAGATAGTAGCAATTTTGCAATCTCTGATATACACTCAGTATCAGAAAGAAAAGTGTTGCTTTACATCTTGAGCACCACTTGAACAAATTCACCAATAAACACAGAATCAAAGATGATCCCTGAAATCATGTGTCATAAGGACAAGGGGCAATAATCCCAGGAAGGAGCACTCTCTGATTTATATTAATATCTGTCTTCCATATCATTCTTATTCTAAAGGAACAAAGAAAGTTGTTTTCATAGCAAATGTGCCCTTAAAGGGTCAATCATGGGAAATTCTTCATCAGCATTCTATCAATGAATAACAATTACCAACATCTTGCTTCTTATAGTGACTTTTTCGATGCAAAGATATTACTTACTGATCTTCTGAAATAGGCTTCCCATTGAGCATATTTTTACCAGTAGGAGCATAGTTCCAAGTGATTTCTTTAATGCCTATGTAGTAGTGCCTATCTTTGCCCAACCTGAAGAACTGATAAAAAACAGAAAAGTCACTGGTAAAAGGGTCTTCATTTTCAAACTCTGAGCCTGGAGAGACTAACTAAATGATGCTTGCTTTTCTTTTATAATCTAGACTTTCTTCCTTTATTATGTCCATTTACATAAATCAAGGTTGCATAAGAATTCATTATTTTCTTCAGCTACATATATGCCATTTTCATTCCAAATGTACTTAAGTTTTCATTAGTCAGGCCAAGTGAAATATTGCATATCCTATAGAGAATACTGGTTCTTATCCAGGTGTACACTGCCAGTTTAGAACATTTTTGAAAAACTGGATTAGATTGGCTACTCAAATCTTCCATTATCCACTGACAATTATTATCTATTACTAGATTATATGAATTATCTCCAGTCTAGTCTCTAGCCTTAATTTTCTTACCATTCTAGTCCACCTGTATACTATAGTCAGATTCTTCTTTAAATGTTACTTTCAGTAAGTCACTCCCCAAATAACAATTTAAACTCCTTGTCATTTATGATTTTCTTCAAGTTATTCTCAAATTAACATCTAAAACTATCCATTATCTAGCCCCTCATATGGTTTTCCAAGTTTGTCTCCAAAATTCCCTTATAGAATCCCTTCCTTCTGAGAAGTTGTCATATCAAGAACACAGCATAATCTGGACGAGAATCCATGAGTTCTGGAATCAGAAACTCTGGGTTTGAATCTTAATTCTGCCTCTTACCAGCTGTGATCTGTGTATGATTGTGGCACTAAATTTTTTCAATTTATAGAATGATAATAATATTACTTGCCCAGTTAGGAAGTTGTGAAAATTAAATGAGAGCCCATATGTAGAGGAGCTTGGAGACACATAAAGACCCTGGTACACAGCCAATATTTAACAAATACTGTGTACCTCCCTTTCCCCCATTGTTAGAGTGGGCTTTGTGATATGACAGAATAGAAGTTTTGACCTGTGTAGAATTTAGCAACTGTTGACTTATAGCCTCATTATTTTTCAATGCAGAAAAGGAGAAAAAACACAGATACCATTGCGTGCACACCCATTCTCCAGCCCGATATCCCTCCATTCTCTTCTCCCTTCTATAGCTTATCTAAATTCTTCCCATTCTTCAAGCCTCAACTGACACTTCTCCTCAGTGAAACCTTCCCTGACCATTTTAGCCTGCAGATATCCTGTCTTTCTGAACTCACCAGCTGTATCCAGGCCTGGCAATTAATCACACACAGTTGTTTAAATTTTCATGTGGTATTTTCTCTACCTCCAATAGGTTATAATTCCTATAGATTATGGGTCACTTTTTAAATTCTGTGTGTACCTCCTAGATATCAAGAAATAAATGTTAGGATTTTTTTTTTTAATAAGTAGAGTGCCTTTACCACAGTTACAAAAAGTGAGGAAAGGAGCTGGAGTCTTTATTTGCAATTGATCACTGTGTCATACCTGTAATTACTAGGTATTGCTTAAGACTTTACAATTTGAAAGCTACAGTGTCTTTCAACAGCCATAATGGTATTCTGATTTAGGTTTAGAAACCCACAGTTAGAGATATTAAGGTAGGCAATGATATGGCATCTTGTTCTGCAGCTTGCTTTTATTCTTCAACTATAGGTCTTAGAGACCTTTATATATCACTACCCACTACCTAGAAGTCTACTTCTCTCACTTTAATTCCAGCATATTTTTTCTATTATGAATTTACCTCATTTATTTTTTTAAAACAAAATTAAAGTATATTTTTTCTGGGTGTACATACAGATATCTGACATATACACTTAAGGTAATGTCCAAAATGGTACATATAAAAATAAATACACCTCTGAGAGAGAGGATTACTATATTTAAATTTTTTTTACAAGAACAAATTTCTTGATTTAAAAAAATATTTGCATTTTTTCCTTTTTCATTAAAAAATAATGAAGCTATAAATCATTTTTATTAGCAACAGTTGCTAAATTCCACACAAGTCAAAACGTAAGACTGTTATATCACAAAGTTTTGCATGTTTGTGAATCCTTTGGTGAGTTTAAAGAGGAAGCTGGATAAACAGCCTGCTGCTTTGGCAGCATTTAATGTCACCACAAATATTGAGAGGAATTCAGAAAAGTTAGACCTGAAGTAATAGGGTGTATGGAGAAACTGCTCACTGGACAACCAAGAGGAGGAGATTCATATCCCTGCAACATTTGGGGAATAGTTGAAAGGGCTGGAGAGAAGACCCAGGTCAGACATGATGGGTCTCAGGAAAGAGGGGCTAGAGATGCGCTGTCTGGACTCGAGGAGCTTCAACAGGGTTAGAAAAGATGGAAGCTACAGTCTCACAAATTTCACAGTATATCTGAAAGAACCTTATTACCTTCCCTGTCACAGTGGCCTAGACCTGCTGCTGTAGAATCCACACATTAGGCTGGGGGCAGGATGCCTTAAATTAGCTTTCAAATGTTCCTTTATCCAGAAATTCTATTACTCCCTTCCTCATCTTCTCAGGACCATTAATTTTACTCTGGAATGAGGATAACAGAGGACCCCATTAGCTGGCATTTTTTTTCCCTTGGTAAGTATCCCAGTAAATGCAAAGAAGTCTAGTGTATTCAAATAAAACACATTTACCTCCAATTTCCACTCTACAAATCTACTAGTTGTGTGAGTTGGGATGAGTTGCATTATTATTCTGAAGCTGAATCCCCATATCTGTTACATGAAAGTAACAATAATTAAGTTCAGGGCTTCTGTGAGGGCCTAGCTTCCAGCATGATAGAGAGTAGGCATTAATAGAAAGTTAGCATCCTCTCCCCAGGCAACAAAAATGGTGTTGATAAATATTTGTTGTTTGTTTTCTTCTCAAATGACTAGTAAAACTGGCATCTATTTTTTGGGGGGGGGGGCAGAGCACTTTATTTTAGATTGTGGTATATTTTATGGCTTGTCAAGATAGAAATAATTTTTTCAGTCCTGTCCTTCTCTTTCTGCATATCCTCAGTAGATCAATATTTGTCTTTCATATAGCAGTATTTGATGTTGGTCACCATTATTGAACTACATTCTTGGGTTTTAGCCCAAAACCATAATGCAATTTATTAGTTAAACGTTGTTGAATTTGGCCCAAAAATGTGAACTCAAAGAAAAATTTGAATTCTTTATTGTTTTTTTTCACTACACGACTCATAAGAAATAAATAGAGCACATGAAAGTATGGATAGGGACCTAATGATAATAGAACCTTAGGTTTGTAAAAGGTTTTACAACATATAAAATATATTACAAAATAAAAACTACTCTATGTAATCTTTAAAACATTCTCCCCTTTTCCCACCCCTTATACCTGTTTAATAGATGAGGTATCTAAAGCTGAGAAGGTTTAGTAACTTGCCATAGGATGCACACTTCCAAGTTATGGAGTCAAATATAAATCATGAGATTACAAGTCAAATGTTTCTCCATATAACCTTATTAATTGGTTTCAATATTTTAAGTGTGCATACTTCTATGTTATTAACAAATACTAAGTTTTGCTCAGTATGCATGACTCTATACCTTTCAATAAGGCAGACCAATAAGATAGAAATGATGTGTAGGAAAGATGTAGTATTTAAAGACAATAAAAAAGATGTTAGCATCTTTTATATCTATTTCTATTACTTTTACCAATGACCACCATTTCTTGAAAGTCAGATGTTTCTTAGCCACTTTTTAAACATTATTTCTAATTGTGTCAGTAAATCCTAAAAGAAAAGTTTATTAAATTCTTTTAATAGATGAGAAAACTGGAACTTGGAGGTTTTAAACAATTTGCCAAAGCAAGTAGAGGTTATTGCCAGAATTTAAACTCAGGCCTTAAAGCTGGATAGATTCTCTTACTACTAAACTCCCTTCCTTGTAATCTAAGCAATGTCTAACAAACTATCAACCAGATTAGAAGAGTTCAAAAAAGCAGAGCAACTAGCAGCTGGGACAGATTCGTACATTTGAGCTCGAGCCATATGTCCTTCTCAGATTAAAAATATGCAAACTGCAAGCTTTCACAGTATGAGGTACACTCTATGAAGGACAATATGCCCAAAAGACAAGGCATAGAAAGGAGTAGTGGAGAGATAGTGAGGACCAGTGAGGAAGTGAAAAGCAACCTCTGTTTCATTAGACTGAACACAGCCAGGGAGAGAATCAGTGAGCTTGAATATGAGTCGATAGAAACTTCTGAAACAGAAATGCAAAGAGAAAAAAAAACTACAAGCAAATAGAATATCTAAGACCTATAGGATAATTTCTAAAGATATAACATATACAAAATTGGAATATCAGAAGGAGAATAAAAAATAGAATAAAATAAATATGTGAAGTAATAATGGCTTTCCATAATTAATGACAGACACCAAACTACAGATCCAAAAAGCTCAGAGAACACCAAATGGCAGAATAAATACTTCCCAATAAAACCCTGAAAACAAAAACAAAAACCCTATACCTAAGCATATCATATTCAAACTACAGAAAACCAAGGACAAAGAGAAAATCTTGAAAGAAGTCAGAAGAGAAAAAATACCTTACTTATAAAAAAAAAAAAACAGGAATAAGAATGATAAAAACTGAAATGTTTGTGTTCATCCCCCCAAAGCCATTTCAATTACATCCTTCCTCATTTCAGTTTATGACACATCCAGTATTCTAATCGCCCAGGAAAAAAAATCTTGGATTTATTCTTACCCTTCTCTCACATTTTATATCCATTCTGTCACCTGTTCAAAATACATCTAAAATCCAGACACTTCTCACTATCTCTACTGGTATTTCTCTGGTTTAAGCCACCATCATGCCTTTTTAGAGTACTGTAAAAACCTCCTAAATAGTTTCCTTACTTCTGTCCTTGCCTCTCTTTAGTCGATTCTTAACATAGCTGCCTGAGTGACCCTTTAAAAATATAAATCTCATCAGTTTGATCCTCTATCAAAGCTTTGCAATATCTCCATATTTCTTACAGAGTAAAATCCATAGTCCTTTCTATGGCTTTCAAAGCTCCTTACTGATCTTACCTTCCAATACCTCTTTTTTCTCATTTCAACTCTTCTCTACTCACTTAGATCCAGCCAGGTTCGCCTCCTTGCTGTTCCTTGAACATACCAGCTACACTTGCAACATAAGGCCCTTGCACTCTCTTTCCTCTGTTTGAATGCTCTTCCCTGAGATATCTCAATAGTTCCCTTCATGGCCTTCTTCAAGTCTTAAGTATTATACATTTAATGAGGTCTACCTTGACTTAATTCCTATTTTCAGGTGCAAATAAGATACAACTGTGCATGAGAAGACTTTTTCTTTTTTTTCCTCTCTTTTTTGCCATGACAATACAATATTATCTAGTCCTGCCTATTCAGGTTCCCTAGTGTCTTTAAGGATGAGCAAAAAGTGATTTTGTAAATCAATATTCTTCAAAGAAAACAATTTTAAACATCCAGATTAATTAAAATTGGCACAGCCCCAACTCCTGCTTTAGGAGTAGTCAGGATTCTTGTGAAAGAAAGACAGGGGGAGCTCAATACTGTTTAGAGATATTCAACCAGCAAGAAATACTGGGATATAAAATGGCAAGATCATAAAAGAAAATTGTATTGGGGAGTGGGAGGTGTTACCTTCTTTGGATACCTGTTTGTAATCATGGCCCTGCAATGAAAATGTCTGTGTAACCTCCCAGTGCAATGACATTGGCAATATTTACACTCATTTGGATATGCATTTTCTGGTGTGTTTCTTATTAAAACAATTATTGTATGTCACACTCATGACTCTTTGCATGTTATCAGCTAAAAAAATAGGCTGATTGCAAAAATTAATTTTTAATTAATGCTTTGGACCTCAGGCTGACTTTTCTCCCATTGAACCTATGGTCTGAATGGTGGGTGGAATCCTCCTCTGCCTCTAAATGCCATTGTAATCCCAAATGTAGATAAAATAAAAATAAAATAATTATTGCTGAAAAAATGGCTACTTAAACCCTTTTGAAATTGGAAATAAAATATTTATTAAGACTCTATTGTTAGAAATGAAACCAATTAAGAAAATAAGATATTTTATTTTATATTAATTTAAACCTACTTTTTTTGATTTATAAAAATGACAGTTTCACATGGTTCAATCTATTGTTTAACACCATTTTAATCCGGCTTATTAAGTCTACACCAAATCTCAGAATGAATCAAAAGTAAATTAAGGGTTACTTGGATTTGAATGACAAAGATTTCTGAGAGCACACTTGGAGTCACTTATTTCATTTTTCATTTTTTTAGCACCTTCACATAGAGGGTTATTTTACCTAAACATTAGAAGGCACCCTAGGACATCTCTTAATCTATAATATTCAAATCATTCTTTTGACATCTGAAATCTGTCACTTTTTTACTTTGTTTTCTTTAAATATTTACTAGTTTAACTCAGCTAGATTCTTATTTGTCAAAATTCTGAGTGATTGAGTAGTTCCCTATTACTTTTAATGAATTTCAAGTCCTGCATTGTTTGCATATATTTGCATCATTTACATTTAATTTGCATTTTATTTGCAGGAGAGTAACAAATATATTGATACAATGAATAGGGAAAGATATTTGTGATGCATGAGAAGAAATGTTTAAATGGAGACTAATGTCATAAATGGCCACTTTAAACAACTACTAGATTTCCATATATTTATATTTATAATAAAAATGGTAGAAGATAATGCAGATGTAAATCTAACAACTAAAAAATGTTATAAAATGTGTAATAGTTTTAAGAACTTTTATCTTGAATGTTGACTCTTTAAAAAATAAGCTTTAAATAGAAAAGTAGGAATAATTTTGAAAGAGCCCTTCCAAAGGGCTTCAGATATCCACCAGCTGGATATTTGACTTAATAGGATAATTGAATACATTCTTTATTATAGATGACTCTTTTAAAAAACATAATTTTTCTTCTCCTTAGATTTTGTCTTTCAGTATCATAATACTTAAAACATATCACACCATAACAATAGCTGTTTTATACTTTTATGAAAGCAGTTTTAATAGCCACATTTTCAAGTCTTTGATTCACATGTATTTTATTTATTTTTGTGTTTTAAAGACTCTCTGTTTGCATCCCCAGACCACTTTTTAGTTTGAAATTTTGAACTAGAGAAAAAGTTAAATAATACTACATTGAATGCTTACTTGTATACCATTTACTTGAATTCACCAATAATTAACATTTTGCCACATTGCTTTATCTCTCTCTATGTATATATTTACTTTTTCTCTAAATTATTTAAAAGCACTTTATAGATATATTATTTCTAGTACTTCATGACATGTTACTCTTAATACTTCAGCATACATCTTTTAACAATAAGGATATGCTCATACATTATCACAATATCATTACCACAACCCAATTTAACCACAAATTTGACTAATATGCAGTCCTTAATCAAATTTCCTCAATTATCTCAATAATGTCCTTTATAACTTTTTTTCTTTTCTTCTGACCTAGAATCCAATTAAGAAATATACTTGCATTTGGTTGTCATGTCTCTTAAGTCTCCTTTATTCTGGAACAATTTATTGACTGTTTTGGGAGTCTTTTATTGTATTTACATAATTTTTGAAGAGTGCTGCCAGTTATTTTGTGGCCTGTCTCACAGTCTAGATTGCCTGATTGTTTCCTCATTATTAAGTTTAGGCTAAACATTTTTTGGCAAGAACATCACAATTAATATCATGTATTTCCCATTGCATCACATCAAGAAGCATGTGACAGAAGTAATCTCAAAGGTCATGCTTCGAGATTGACTATTTTATTCCCATTCACAGTCTTATTAACAAAAGTGATCAACCACTCTCTTTGATCATTGAAATCCCCAAACCTGGTAATTAATAAAGGTTAACCTCACCTAAGCTACTAAACTCTTTGAGTCTGTCTTAATCTTTTCCCCCTGGCTATTCTCTTAGATCTTCAGGTCCAAAGGAACTCATCCTTAGGGTTTTTTAAGTATTGTAAATACTGACACAAGATACAAGGAACTGCCTCTAGGATTTTTGCAACATGTTTCTCTTCGATCTTCCTGCTGCTACCCCTCAGGCTTGGTCTATCTTCCAGAGTAGGTGAGGAGGAGGGGGCCCATAGCTCAGAGGCAAAACAGAGAGACTTGTTCTGTCATATCTCAAAACACCAAAAGTCTCCTAGAAGCCTTCTTTTCCAGCTTCAAGAAACCAGTGAAAGACTCATACATGACATATAGCATCTATACTTGTAGAGATTCACACCGTGGTGAACCTGATAGATTCCCTAGAACTGTAGGACTCAGTCAGTGTACATCATTCTACCCGCTAGGGTGGAAGCACCTACATCTTGCTCATTTCCCAGGCTCCTCATGTTTAGGGTCTTTTTTTTCTAGTTGATTCAAGAATAGCTTTATCTGCCCTGAGGCCTCATGTCATGAGACCAAGAGAGCTCAATGGTATGTACTCATTCAACAGTGTTCTGTTCCTTAGTCTGCAGAAGAAACCTCAACTCCCAGCCTAATGGAGCTTCAACTTCCATTGGGTGCCTTCTATTGTATCCTTAAATTAGAAACAGTTGTCCTGGAAGCAGAGAGCCAGAGTCTCACTGAAGATAAAAGGAAGGAGAAAGAGTCCAGAAGTTGTATTGAGTTGCTCTCTAAAGAGCTCAGGCTCTCAAGTTTGTCTACAGATAAAAATAAATTTCTCTAAATATCTTTAGAATCACTCAAATATATCAATAACTCTAGTGAATAGAGTAGTTACCAGATTTCCTATAGGTGCTCAAACATCTGAGGGCACATGGATGCCCATGCAGGACCGGACCTGGGTTATACACAGGCTAGCTTACAAATTTTGGAGAATGTGATAAAGGCCTCCAAAATTTCAATATTAATGCAAGTTTCTGGACTACTGTGTTTGAAGCTTTCCTTGAACTAGATTTCACCAAGACTTCCAACAAAACATCTTGTATGAAATTCAAAAGTAGCTAGGTGACACTGGAATTTACCTTGATGAACACTGTTTATCTCCTATAAATTGTTCTTTTCTGTATCATTTTACTGTTTTACTTGGATATCTATCCTTAAACAATATATATATTAATAGCAAGCATAAACCTGTTTGTGTTAGAAAGGGGTATCTGTGCCACTGTTGGAGGAAAGTTCCCATGAGAAGATAAACTGAACAAATTCTAGGTCGCAGTCTGGCTCCCAAGGCCCACCTTCAGGTCTCAGAAGTGAATAGAGGAGCCCTTATGGGAAGTAAAATGTGTCCTTAGCTAATCCAAACAGAAGAAAATGGAAGGTAAAGAAAGAACATCATCAGCATATGGTTAAACAAAACAAAAATATATATAAAATCTTTCATAGTCATACTGTCCTAAAGTTAAAAGAATGATGGTACATTGGCAGCAGGGCTCTTGGTGATGACTTTCCTTGACATATCTGTCTTTCAAGTCACACTGCTCCAATGGACTAGTTGCTCTACATCTGGTAAACAGGTGTTACTCTGAGACATTCTTTTCCTTCTTTTTGGGAATTCCACTTACCTCTCTCCCCTGTCACATCTCCTGTTTCTTGAATCCTATTTGTTCCTGTTCTTGGAGAAAGAAGAATTATTTCATTTTGGTGGAGTGCATTCTCCAGTAGCTTCTAGAAAAGGGGATTTTGTAAAAGAACTTACTCATCAGAATATTTCAGCCCTTGACCTAGGAACTCTAGAAATGAGAACTTGAAGTGATGTCAGAAACATGATAGAGTAAGAGATGTCCCCAGATTTCTCTCCGGGAAAGAACAAAATGATGAACATCTAAAACTCAACAAAAAACACTCAATCTATACAGCAGCATGTCTGAGCAAGGGAACTGTCTATAAGAACCACAGGTCAGAACCACAGTAGTAAGGCGGTAGATGGAAAAACAAAAAGCTGCCTCTCATAGCCAGAGCTCCCTGCAGGAGGAGGGAGAGGGGAGAAGTTTCGGTGAGTTCCCTGTACAGCCCTGCCTGAGAGAGATATGAGCTCCACATAGAGGCAGTGCCCAGGAATAAGAGCAGAAAAAAGAGACATGGAGATGGTAGAGAAGTGAGGATGGCAGAGAAACAACAGTTGATTATTACAAGAAATGGTAGCAAAATGCAAGGCTGAGCTAAAGCCCCCATCTCCCAACCAAGAGGGCCCCTGCCCCATAACCTTCAAGACTGAACACTGGTGAGCCCCAGGAGAATCTCAGCAAATGCTACCAAAACTATAGCTAATGCAAACAGGGACTGAGACCAAAGATAGCAAGCATGATTGAATATTTATAAGAAAAAAAAAACATTATTAAGACTTTATATAAAGCAGAGGTCCAAGAGGCTTAGATGCCACCTACTGGAAACCAAACAAAAAATACCATCTTAGTGATAGGCTAAAGAGAGACCTTAATATAATAAATATTCTTTCTGGAAAAAAGCAGAACTCACTTCCATTAATGCCTAGGTGAAGAAATAGTCCATTAAACACCATGAACAACCAAGGTGACAAAGCATCTCAGAAAGAAAGAGAAAAATATCCAAAAAATAAGCTTAAAGACATAGAAATACATGACTTAAATGATAGAGAATACAGGATGGCACTTTTGAAAAAAACTCAGTGAGATCTAAAATAGTTTATATCAACAATTCCAGGAATTGAAAAAAACAACCAGATCAGCAGAATTAGTTTTTTTAGCCAGGAGAAGAACCAAATAGAACTTCTGGAGATGAAGAACAACCTAAGAGAGGTGAAGAATGAAATAGCAAGCTTGGGAAATAGATCAACCAAATGGAAGAAAGGATCAGTGATATTGAAGACAGAAATGTAGAAATAAATCAGATGGAAGAAGAGAGAAATCGAAGAATAAAAAATAATAAAAGAGAAATTCAAGAACTAGCAGATACCATCAGGAGAGGAAACATAAGAATAATGGACATTCTTGAAGGGGAGGAAAGAGAGCAGGGATTTGAAAGCATTTTCAGACAAATAGTTGATGAGAATTTCCCATGTCAAAGGAATGAGCTGGAGCTTGGAATTCAAGAAGTCAACAGAACACCCAATTATCTCAATCCAAAAAGACCTTTTACAAGCCACATTATACCAAAATTATAAAAAGTCAATGACAAAAAAAAAAAGTTCTTAGGGAAGCCAGGGGAAAAAGACGGTGACCTATAAAGAAAAACCCATTAGATTATCATCAGACTCAGCACAAACCTTACAAGCCAGAAAGGAGTGGAATCAAATATTGAACCTACTAAGTGAAAGGAATTTCTAGCCAAGAATAATGTATCCAGCAAAGCTCTTTTTTAGATATGAAGGAGAAATAAAGACCTTTCCAGACACACAAAAATTCAAGGTATTCTCCAATACGAGGCTTGCATTACTGAAAGGTATCAGCTCACCTAAAACAAAATGACAAAAAATAAAAATACATAATTAGGAGTGAGGTGATTAGCAGTCAGATAAAAGCAGAGTAGTGCAACCAGAGTTTGCACTAAAAGCAGAGTTTTTAACAACAGGACATTATAAGCTTAAATAATAAGAAGAGAATTGCTATAGCAAGATAGTAATTAATGTTCAGCATACATAGGGTCAAACTGAAACAACAATGACTGAAAAAGGGAGGATTCAAAGATCCAAATGAAGATAAGGCATGCACAGAAAAAAATAGACACACACACATACATATATATATATATATATATATATATCACATATATATCATATTTATACATGATATATGTGATATATATGTATATTGTGTGTATATATATGTGTGTGTGTATATATATAGACACACACACACACACACACACACATATTCGTAATGGTAACCACATGCCAAAGATTCAGAACCAAAGTACAAACAAAAAGGACCACAGTGAAAATCCACAAAACCCAATCAAAATTTTTTTAAAAAGCAGAAACAGAACAAGAAAGCAATAGAAAAACTGAGCTACCAGAAAACAAAAGATAAAATGGCTACAGAAACACCTCATATTTCAATAACCACCCTAAATGTAAATGGACTGAACTCACCATTAAAAAGGCACAGAGTTGCAGATTGGATCAAAATACAAAACCCTATCATATGCTGTCCCCAGGAGACACATACTAGTTCCAAGGACAAATATAGATGCAAAACATAAGGGTTCAAAATGATATTTCAAGCAAATGGAATTCAGAAAAAAATGGAAATAGCAGTACTGATATTGGACAATATAGACTTTGAAACAAAAAAGGTAAACAAAGATACTGAGGAAAACTTCATAATGATAAAGATAATCATGCACCAAGAAGACATAACACTTCTTAATATTTATGCTCCCAATCAGGGAGCCCCGAAATGTATAAAGCAATTACTAACAGAATTAAAGGTAGAAATAGACCAAAACACTATTGTAGTAAGGGACCTAAATATCCTACTGTCAGATATGGACAGATCAATCAAGCAGAAAATCAATAAGGAAATAACATCTTTAAATGATACACTAAACCAACAGGACACAATTGACATATACAGAACCTTCCATCTCAAAACAGCTGTTTATACATTCTTCTCTAGTGTACATGGAGCATTCTCAAGAGTCAACCGCATACTGAGACACAGAGATAACCTCAAAAAATATGAAGTTTAAGTTATATCAACCATATCATAACACTTTGATACTAGAGATCAACTATAAAAAGAAAGCAGGAAGAACCAGAAATACGTGAGTATTAAACAACATACTACTAAAAAATGACAGAGTCTGAGAAGAAATAAAAAGAGAAATCAAGAGATACATAGAAACAAATGATAATGATAGTACAATATATCAAAACATTTGGAACACGGCAAAAGCAGTCATAAGAGGAAAGTTCATATCATTACAGTCCTATCTCAAAAATGAAAATGAGCCCAAATAAACAATATAACACTTTATTTTAAAAATCTACAAAAAGAACAAATGACTTAAATCAGCAGAAGGAAAGAAATAATCAAAGTAGAGCAGATTTAAATGAAAGGGAGAACAAAAAAATAGAAAAAATAAATGCAACAAAAAAGTGGGTCTTTGAGAAGGTTAAAATTATTTGCAAACCCCTGGCTAAACTCACTAAAGAAAAAAAGAGAAAGGACACAAATAAAATCAGGAATGAAAATAGAGAAATTATGACAGAACCACAGAAATACAAAGGATCATACAAGAATACTATGAAAAAGCGTATAACACCAAATTTAATAACTTGGAAGAAATGAACAAGTTCTTAGAAAGATACACCCTTCTGAGACCGAATCAAAAAGAACTGGACTATCTAAATAGAACAATCAGCAGTATGAAGATTGAAACTATCATCAAAAACCTACCAAAACGTAAAAGTCTAGGAACAGATGGCTTCACCAGTGAATTCTACCAAACATTCAAAGAAGATCTAATACCTATTCTCCTCAAACTCTTCCAAAAAATTGAAGAGGTGACAAGACTTCCCAACTCATTTTATTACCTTGATATCAAAACCTGGTA